>NDFG01000015.1:397313-424038 GCA_002167245.1 Sporophila hypoxantha
CTTTTGGGATCCCCAAGATGAGCAGGAGTGCCAGAAGCTCTTCCTGAGCTCTGCTGGGATCCCAAAGGTGGAAAAGGGTGGCGAAAGCTCTTCCCGAGCTCATTTGGGATTCCCCAGGTGCTTCCAGCTCCTGCCCAAAGGGATTTGGGCACGTTTTAATGCGGGGCAGACCCTGGGGACAGGAGCAGCTTGCTGTGACCCCACAGACAGGAGGGGACAGGGGACAGTTCTCACATCAATGCCAGGCTTCCCTGGGGGTCCATCCGGGCCAGGAGCTCCAGGCTCRCCCTTGACACCCTGGAAAAAAACAAAAAAAAATGAAAAATTGGGATCGGGTGGGAAAGGAGGCCCCGTGGAAGGAGCGGGATCTCTGCTGAGGGGTGGGGTGGGTACTCACCGGGGAGCCGGCAGATCCCACAGGGCCTTTGTCACCCTGGGAAAGGGCAGAGGTGGGAAAGGGATGGGGCCACCCCACAAGCCCAGCCTGGGCACCCCACAGAGCCGCAGCACTGGGCACCCCACAGAGCCCAAGCCTGGGCACCCCACAGAGCCGAGGCCTGGGCACCCCCACATAGCCCAGCCTGGGCACCCCACAGAGCCCGGCCTGGGCCACCCCACAGAGCCACCACTGGGCACCCCACAAGAGGCGCGCCCTGGGCACCCCAGAGCCAACGGACCCGCAAGCCAGCCTGGGCACCCACAGATGCACACCTGGGCACCCACAAGAGCCCACCTGGGCACCCACAAGCCCCACCTCGGGCACCCCACAGAGGCCCAAGCCTGGGCACCCCACACGAGCCCCAGCCTGGGCACCCACACGAGCCAGCCTGGGCACCCCACAAGAGCCAGCAGGGGGGGGGTGGCCACAGCCCAGCTGGGCACCCCACAAGCCCAGCCTGGGCACCCCACACGAGCCCAGCCTGGGGCACCCCACGAGCATTGGCACCCACAGAGGCACCTGCGGCACCCACAGAAGCTCACAACTAGGGCACCCCAATGAGCCCAACCTGGGCACCCCCAAGAGCCCAGCCTGGGCACCCACAGAGCCCAGCCCTGGGGCACCCCACAAGCCCAACCTGGGCACCCCACAGAGCCCAGCCTGGGCACCCCAAAGAGCCCAACCTGGGCACCCCAAAGAGCCCAGCCTGGGCACCCCACAGAGTGCAACCTGGGCACCCCAAAGAGCCCAACCTGGGCACCCCACAGAGCCCACCCTGGGCACCCCACAGAGCCCAGCCTGGGCACCCCACAGAGCCCAGTCTGGGCACCCCACAGAGCCCAGCCTGGGCACCCACAGAGCTCAGCCTGGGCACCCCACAGAGCCCAGCCTGGGCACCCCACAGAGCCCAGCCTGGGCACCCCACAGAGCCCGGCCTGGGCACCCCACAGAGCCCAGTCTGGGCACCCCACAGAGGCCACCCTGGGCACCCCACAGAGCCCAACCTGGGCACCCCAAAGAGCCCAACCTGGGCACCCCACAGAGCCCAGCCTGGGCACCCCACAGAGCCCAGCCTGGGCACCCCACAGAGCCCAGCCTGGGCACCCCAATCCCTGTCCTGCTCCTGGGACACCAGGGAGCTGCTGGATCCCACGGGCAGGGCAGCATGGGGCCAGGGCTGGGAAGGTGGTTTGGGTTTGTGAGGGTTTTAGTGGGGTTTTTCAAAGGTTTTATTGGGGTTTGGGAGGGTTTTATTAGGGTTTGTGAGGGTTTTATTGGGGATTTTGAGGGTTTTATTGGTGTTTGTGAGGGTTTTTTTGGGGTTTTGAGGGTTTTTTAGGGTTTTGTGAGGGTTTGGGGGGGTTTTATGGGGGGTTTTTGGGGTTTTGTGAGGGTTTTATTGGGGTTTGGGAGAGTTTTTTTGGGGTTTGTGAAGTGGGGTTTTAGTGAGGGTTGTGCTGGGTTTTGGGAGGGTTTTTTGGGGTTTTGTGAGGGTTTTATTAGGGTTTGTGAGGGTTTTATTGTGGTTTGGAAGGGTTTTTTGGGGTTTGTGAGGGGTTTACTGGGGTTTGTGAAGTGGGGTTTTGTGAGGGTTGTGCTGGGGTTTGTGAGGGGTTTTTGGGGGGTTTGTCAGGGCTTTATTGGGGTTTTGTGAGGGTTTTATTGGGGTTTTCTGAAGGGGGGTTTTGTGAGGGGGAATTGGTGAAGGCTGTACTAGGGTTTTGTGAGGGTTTGATGGCATTTCTGAGGGGGCTTTTGTGGGGTTTCTAGTGGGATTTTGTGAGGGTTCTGCTGGGGGTTTGTGAGGGGTTTGATGGGGTTTGTGAAGTGGGTTTCTGTGAGGGTTTTACTGGGGTTTTGTGAGGGGTTTCATGGGGTTTGTGAAGTGGGTTTTTATGAGGGTTTTACTGGGATTTTGTGAGGGGTTTGACGGGGTTTGTGAAGTGAGTTTCTGTGAGGGTTGTTCTGGCGTTTTGTGAGGGTTGTTCTGGGGTTTCTGAAGCGCTGTGGCTGCTCTGGGCATAAATAACATTAAAATAACACCACATCCTGGAGAAAGGGCACTTTCTGCTGCCTCACAGGGCTCCCCTCTGTTCGGGCCCCCATCCCACAACCCGTGGAGGATCCAGAGCCACAATCCCCCACCACATCCCCAAAAACCAATCCCACCCCCAATTCCCCAGCTGTGGATGGAGCTGGAWTCGGGGTGCAGCACCAAACAGAGCTGGGGCTGCTCTGTGTGCCCTAAATCAGGAGTGGGAACAGCACAGAGAGGCACCCCCAGCCCCGTGCCACTCACAATGTCCCTTTTGTGCTCCGTGTCCCCTCCCTCCCTCCCTCCCACAGCCAGCACAGGTTCCTGCTCACTCACATCGATGCCATCAGCTCCTGGCACTCCTGGGGGACCAGGGGGCCCTCGTGGGCCAGGCTCTCCTGGTGGCCCTCGCTGTGGGGAAAAGGGATGGGATCCACGTCAGGAAGGACCCCGAGATGTGTGGGGAATGTGCTGGGAATCCAATCCCAGGGAGCTGGGATGGAGAACACCCCGAGGGCTCGGAGCTCTGCCCCTTCTGTGGATCCCCCAGCACAGGCATGGACGGGGAAATCCAGGATTTCTCACTCTGGCACCTCSAGCTCCTCACTCCCTGCCCAGTTTCTGTCCCACTTCTCTCCTCTCCTGCCCCATGGGGAACAGAGCAGGGTCTCCATGGGGTGATGGCAGCGTTTTTACCCCTCCTGCCTCTCTCCCTGGTGCCCGAGGATCTCCTGCTCCAAAGGAGCAGGGATCTCCATGGGATGACATTTTTACCCCATCTCTGCTCTCTTTTTCCCTGATGGAGCAGGATCTCCATGGGGTGACATTTTTACCCCATTTCTGCTCTCTTTTTCCCTGATGGAGCAGGATCTCCATGGGGTGAAATTTTTACCCCATCTCTGCTCTCTTTTTCCCTGATGGAGCAGGATCTCCATGGGGTGACATTTTTACCCCATCTCTGCTCTCTTTTTCCCTGATGGAGCAGGATCTCCATGGGATGACATTTTTACCCCATTTCTGCTCTCTCTTTCCCTGGTATCCGAGGATCTCCTGCCCTGATGGAGCAGGATCTCCATGGGATTAAATTTTTATCCAATTTCTGCTCTCTCTTTCCCTGGTATCTGAGGATCTCCTGCCCCCATGGAGCAGGATCTCCATGGGATGACACTTTTACCCCATTTCTGCTCTCTCTTTTCCCGTGTTGTCCAAGGATCTCCTGCCCTGATGGAGCAGGATCTCCACGGGATGAAATTTTTATCCAATTTCTGCTCTCTCTTTCCCTGCTGTCCAAGGATCTCCTGCCCTGATGGAGCAGGATCTCCATGGGATGAAATTTTTATCCAATTTCTGCTCCCTCTTTCCCTGGTATCCAAGCATCTCCTGTCCTGATGCAGCAGGATCTCCATGGGGTGACATTTTTACCCCATTTCTGCTCCCTCTTTCCCCGCTGCTCCTGCCTGCAGGGAGCAGAATCTCCAAGCATTTCTCCCCCATCTCTGTCCCTTTTTCCCTGCCACTCCCAGAGCTCCTGCCCYGACAGATCAGGGTGTCCATGGGGTGACAGCAGCATTTCCAAGACCCCTTTTTTAGCTCAGAGAGGGATTTCTGGGAGCACTGGCAGGATTCACCCCCAGGATGAGGTGGGGACCCCCAGCCCCTGTGTGTGAGCTCTCCCTGGGCCAGGCTGGCTCTGCTCCCAGGCTCCAGACAAAAGCTCCATTCAGGGAAGCTCCCAGAGCCCGCTCCTGGCTTTGAGGTTTGCACAGGACTYTGCAAAGAAACCTCTGTTATCCTAACAGGGACTTCAGGGGGGGAAGAGATTCCAGCCCTGCACACTGGAGCCCTGGTGTTCCTGGAAATGGGGAGCAGATGGTGGCTGGGCTGCACTCCTGCAGCTCCTCCAGCCTCCCAGGCTGGATTAATTAAAAAAAATAAATATAAATATAAGGAATAAATGTAGGAATTAATAGAAATATAAGGAATCAATGTAAATCTATAGGGGTGAGAGGTACACAGCAGGAGAGCCCCAGCTCCACCTTGGATCAATCCCTGAGCYCATCCCCTGAATGGCACCTTTGTCCTGCCCAAGGAACCAATTCCAAAGCATTCCTTGTTCCCAAAATTCCCACATCCCCCCTGCTCTGCTCCCCTGTCCACACAAACCCATGGGGACCCCAGGTGGGTTTAGGAAGGAGTTGTCCCCCAGTTTCCAACAGGCAGCTCAGGAACCACACGGAAAAATTCCCCAAAACCTCTAAAATCTGATTTTTTTGCAGCTGTAAGRCAAGGAGAGTTTTCCCAGGTGGAATGYCACTGCCTGCCCCTCTGCAGGGCTCACCTTCCTTTTTTCCAGATCCGTTTTGGGTGAGCCTGGAGAGCCCATGGGGACCCCCCCACAGCCCCACCGAGCCTTGGGACCATCTGGGGAGGGTCAGAGCCCCCCCAGCCCTGCTCAGAACGGATYTGCAGCACATCCCAGGAAAGCAGGAGCAGAAAAAAAAAATCCAGCGGGGAAAACAAAGCTCCCCAGTGCTGCTCCAGCGGGGAAAATCAAACTAAACTGGTTTAGCCAAGTTAATTTCCAAGTGTGCACTGAGAGATCTCTGGCGGGTSGGGGCTGTGGCTGTTCCCACCCTCCCGAGGGGGAAATTCCTGGGAAAAACAAGGGGAAAGTGCTGGGGGAATAAACGCAAAGGGCTCGGCACTGCGAGGGAGCGGAGATTGGGGATGTCACCTCTCCATTCCCTTCTCCATTCCCTTCTCCATCCCCGTCTCCATTCCCTTCTCCGTTCCCTTCTCCGTTCCCTTCTCCGTTCCCTTCTCCGTTCCCTTCTCCGTTCCCTTCTCCGTTCCCTTCTCCGTTCCCTTCTCCGTTCCCTTCTCCATTCCCCTCTCCGTCCCCTTCTCCGTTCCTTTCTCCGTTCCCTTCTCCATCCCCTTCTCCATTCCCTTCTCCATTCCCTTCTCCATTCCCTTCTCCGTTCCCCTCTCCATTCCCTTCTCCGTTCCCCTCTCCATTCCCTTCTCCGTTCCCCTCTCCATTCCCTTCTCCATTCCCTTCTCCATTCCCTTCTCCGTTCCCCTCTCCATTCCCTTCTCCGTTCCCTTCTCCGTTCCCTTCTCCGTTCCCTTCTCCGTTCCCTCTCCAGCCCGGGAATCGAGCGCGGCACTTACGAGCTGGGCCAGGCAGAGGCAGGAGGCTTGGAGCAGGAGCCAGAGCTGCGACACCAGCCTGGTGGCACGGGCCATGGCGAGCCGGGCTGGCACCGAGCGCCGGCAGCGCTCCGGGACACCGGCAGGGCCGGCCGAGGAGGAGGAGGAGGAGGAGGAAGGGGCTCATGAATATGGAGCAGAGGGATGATATGAGGGGCAGGTCCCGTTCAGGTGGGCCCGTGGCGGTTATGGCTGGATGGGGACAGTTGGCACGGTGGGGACAGAGGGTTTGGCCAGGTGGGGACTAGAGATTGGCATACGGCGGGGACAGGATTTGGCACGGTGGGGACGAAGAGAATTGGCACGGCGGGGGAACAGAGATTGGCAGGCGGGGACAGGATTTGGCACGGCGGGGACAGGATTTGGCACGGCGGGACAGAGTTTGGCAATGACGGGGCAGAGGATTGTGGCAAAATGGGGACAGTTTGCAGCAATGGGGACAGAGTTTTGGCACAATGATGAACAGAATTTGGCACGATGAGGGACGGGATTTGATGGCATGGTGGTGGACAGGATTTGGCACGATGGTGACAGAGTTTTGGCATGGTGGTGACAGTTTTTTGGCACAATGGGGACAGAGTTTTGCATGACGGGGACAGAAGTTTTTGGCATGGTGGGGACAGAGTTTGGAACCACAAGGGGCAGTTTGGCACCAAATGGGGACATGAAATTGGCAGCTAATGAGGACGGGATTTTGGCACGTGGTGACGAGTTTGCAACAATGGGACAGGATTTGGCACGATGGGGACAGTTTGGCACAATGGGGACAGAATTGGCAGCTATGAGGCACAGGAATTTGTCACGATGGTGACAGAGATTTGTGTCCGGTGGCACAGGAATTTGGCACAGATGAAGGGTGGGACAGACAGGGATTGAACTCGGGAGCTGCCCTGCTGGTGGCCAGGCTGTCCAGGATGTCCCGCGTGGTGTCCGCATCACGACGGGCCAATCGCCCAGTGCCAGGGGGATGGCACTGGGAACCAGCTTCCTGCCAGCCCTGGGAAACCTCCCTGGGGGATTCCTGCAAGGCGAAGGGAAGGGAAGGGAAGGGAAGGCGAAGGGAAGGGAGGGAAGGAAGGGAAGGGAAGGGACAAGGAAGGGGAAGGGGTAAGGAAGGGAAGGGAAGGGAAGGGAAGGAAGGGAAAGGGTAAGAGGAAGGGAAGGGAAGGGAAGGGAAGGGAAGGGAAGGGAAGGGAAGGGAAGGGAAGGGAAGGGAAAGGAAGGGAAGGGAAGGGAAGGGAAAGGGAAGGGAGGGAAGGGAAGGGAAGGGAAGGGAAGGGAAAGGGACAGGGAAGGGAAGGGAAGGGAAGGGAAAGGGAAGGAAAGGAAAGGAAAGAGGAAAGAAAGGAAAAGGAAAGGAAAGGAAAGGAAAAAGGAGAAAAAGAAAAAAAGGGCTCCAACCCATTGGTAAATCACTGGCCTCATTCAGGCGGCTTCCTAACCCTTGGGAGGGTGCATAGATGGTTTTCAGGGGATCCCTCCTGGCCTCCCTCGGTGTCCATGCCCAGGGATCCTTACCCACTGGGGGGTGATGTTTCATCTCCTTTCAAGAGTGATGATGGCTGCATCCATGGTCAATGGCAGTAGAGATCCTGGTTACTGCAAGGTTTGCCTCGCTCTTCTCCTGCCAAAGAGGAAGAAGCTGATCCAGCGGATGTCAGCAGCTGGCGAGTTGAAAAAGGTTCCTCTCATCTCCTGCGGGCAGAGAGAGTGAAGAGAGGATGGTGGGATGGGGAAGGATGAGCAGAGCTGTCACCTGGCTCTGGGATGCCCTGCAGGAAGGACAGCCACCAATGCATGTGTTAAGACTGAAGTAGAATCTCTCTGCGTTATCACCTGGGGTCTTCTGCACTTATTAACTCCTGGTCTTTGCCAACAGTACACATCCCTGGATATCACAAGTCTCCTCCACTGAGGTGCAACACAAGGTTTTACATCTCCCAGGGCAGCACACAAATGCAGTCACCAAATCTCTCACCAAAACAGATCTGCACTGACTGTAAGCTTGAGTCCACACTGTCCACCCAGACAACCCAGAAGATTCACCCTCAGCAAAGGAGCAATACACAGCCTCTCTATACTTGAGAGACGCTAATATCGAGTTACACCCTTCAAAATCCCACTTCAAGTGGGTGGTCCATAGACTCTGAGCTGGGCAAGCACAGATACAGCCCCCACAAGCCACTCAGAGGAGCTGGCAGCTCTTCTCCCAAGTTCCTTGTAAAAACAACAGGCTCCTGAATGACCCAGAACACAAGTAAAAGGGTGGCAGGGAACATGCATTGTTAATGCAAATCAATCAGAGACTTGTGCTGAGACACTGCTGACTGGCCAGGAGAATGGAGAAGAGAGCACTGCCTTTAATGTACTATCATTTAACCCAACACTTACACAGAGTTTATAGTAGCACCAGGGAACGTTTAATTCATAATTGATTATTCCAACACTATTAAACCATTTCAATTTACATTTTTAAAGCTCTGCGGGTGTCCTGTGACATTGCCAAGAAGGACCAAGTCCAGCAGGGAGAATAGACCCAGTGCATCAGCACAGGACTGAGCTAGAAAAGCTGGTTTATGCAATAAATGTTGAAGGACAAAAAAACACTGGAGGAGATAAAAGCAGGACCTGAACAAACAAAATGAAGCAAGGATCACCCACACAGGAAAGGAAAGGAAAGGAAAGGAAGGAAAGGAAAAGGAAAGGATAAGAAAGGAGGAAAGGAAAAGGAAAGGAAAGGAAAAGGAAGGAAGAAAGGAAAGGAAAAGGAAGGAAAAGGAAACAATGTAAAAGGCAAGAAAGGAGAAAAGATTGGGATCAGCCGAAAAGCCAGACAATGGACCAAAGGATGAGCTGAGGAGAGATAACCCAAAAGGAGGGCAGAAGGGGGCAATCTCCAGGGTCCAAACAATTGGGGTTTCATGTGATATCTAGATCCCCCATCATAAACAGGTGGTGAAAAGCTTTTTTCCTGCTCTGATACCACGTGTTACTAAGGCAAAATTCAATGCTTGCTTTACAAAATTAAATTTCACCGCACTAACAGGATGTTGGAACAACCTCAAACATCTTGCAGCTGCTGCTTTTGTAATACAAGTGCTGCAAAAGGAGGAACTGAAGGGTCTTCTGGTTAGGCACCCAGGGGTGCTAACCTGAGAACCCTAATGATGCAACTTTGCATTTCCAATACAATCAAAGATGTACATCCTGACTATTTTTTTTCAGAGCAAACCACAGAGTTAAGCTATAACTCTGGGGACATTTTCATAGTTCATTTCATTTCCCACCAAAAGCACATAAACCTCTGTGAACACAGGGTACGAAAGGCCTCAACAAGCAATCAAAAGGGCCAAAAGCACTAAAAATTTAAACAGACGCAGAAGGCAGATTAGATGCAGTGATTAGTGAGGAATGAGACATTCACTGCCGGCCTCATGACAAGAGTACTAAAAGCCAGTGCCTTTGCACAGGCTTTACATCCTCTTCTACACAAACCAATAGAATCTCCCTCTCAGGAGCCCCCAGAATCACGTGATACCAACCAGGATATGGATGGCAAGTGGGAAAAAGGGCAGGTCAGGTAACTGGGGGTGTACCCCTGGGACCTGGCAGGGGAGCTGGGGGAAGGCTCTGATGCAATGGGGGAGAAAATCTCTCTGCTGGAAATATCCTCAACAAATCGAGGCTGGCTGGGAGAGCTGCTGTCCTAGCAACGTAAGGCACAGCATCTTGTAAAAAGTAATAGACAGCAGCTTTCCAGGCTGTGGCCACATTGTAAAATTCAATGAAGGGCCAGGATAAGGAAATAAAATACAAGGAGCCACGGGCTGCGAAGGGAGCAGAAGATAATGCCACACGGAGCACTGACCGCAACACCACGAGGTGTAACATACGCTCACTAATCGAGAGCGCCCACAAGAGGGGCCTCTTGCTACAAACTTAACTGCCCATCACAGGCTGGAGTGTGGAAAGAGTGCACCAACGGGCAGCTGGGGCAGCTGGCACAGCTGTGGGGCGCGAGGTAGAAGGGGCCAACAGGAATAGACACCCACTGTGCCTGAAAAGGAAACACAAGGGCATTAGAGCTAAAAGCACATTCCCAAACAATGCAAGAAGAAATGGAGCCACATTTCCTCTTGCCTGTCTCCCCAGAGAGGTTGCATAAGGGATTCCACAACTCAAACACTAGGGCCCTAAACCCACCCCAAAAACCTTGGACTTCCAATTTCTCTCCTCAGACCTCTTTTCCATTGGCAGACCATTGCAGCTGCTTCAACTTTTTCTCTCAGACTTTTCTGTAACACGGCTCCACTACCAACAAACCTCTGCTTTGTGCATCAATGGGCACGCTTCTGTTCCTGCAAGAAGCACCTTGGGAGACCACAAGGTTGCCCTTTGGACAAAACACACTGCTGGGACCAGAGGACACTGCCAATGGGCTGCAGCAACACCCCAATGAGAATCAAGGCAAAGGGGCCTTTGTGGGAGAACATCCAGCACAACTTAATCCTGGAAGAAGTCAAACAAACCAAAGGGCATTTTTTTGCATGCAGCGCTGCAATTGTTGCCAAATTGGGTGCTTGGCTGCAGTGCAACTCAAGGAGCTGTGCACACCCCCAACACCTTCTTCAGCCCTCCCTTAAAACTGAAAACGCCTGTGAGAAATAGCAAATGTCACAGCTGCAAGGGAGCTGGGCTACTGCAGCAAGCACGAGCTGCTGCTGTGCGCTGCAAAGGAAATCCATCAAAAGGGACTGACCTGCACCTGAAGACAGAAGCCACTCACCAGCCACCAAAAAGCAGGGAGTGATAGGAGGTGTACTCCAGGCACAGCCCCTTCTCTAAAACAGGTACAGATGATGTTCGGAAAAAGGGAAAAAGAGAAAATATGTGGCGAATCAATGCCTAGAAGCTGACCAATTTGGGAAAATGGAGACACACAAATTGACCCATCAATCAAAACTGAAATACCTAGAGCATGCAGTGGCAATCAAATTAAATTTTTCATTCAAACAAAACTAGGATGCTTCAGCACTGGTTGGGCCTGGTGTCTAGGCTCAGCTCTGCCCTTCCCTCGCCAGAGTATGGCGTGGTGACCCACACTATCTGTCGCCAAAACGCGCTAGGGACAGTGCCTTCACTCAGTGGTGGGAGGCAGAAATGCCATCAACACTCCAGTGTGTTCTGGAACAGACATCGGGACTCCCTCCACACACCACATCAAGCAGTTTTTTCCCCCAGACTAGGCACAAGCAAATCGAGACAGTATGCCCCGTCTCCCATGCCTCCCTACTCATCAGCTAAAGCAAGGTTGTCTGCAGCTAAAACCCTCTCCAGAGGGCTACGCACGAGACTCCATTTGCCCCCACACTTCTTCTGTCCTGTTTCAATTTTTCCCTCCCCACGAAATGAAAGTTCCTGCCAAGGATTTCATACTCTTTACAATTAAAATCGCCTCTCCTATCTTCGGGACATTGAGGCCATCTTTCCCTAAGCCCTGAGAAACAAAGAACACAACAGCAGAGAGAGAACAAATATCTAATCTTCTTCAATTCCTTATTAATTTCCCACACGAACCAGGGCTTCTCTTGGTGGTGCCAACCAAGATCTGTTATTTCTGATATCCCCCTGCCAGAAGGGGCTGGGACATCGAAAAAGGGAAAGGACTGGGACATGGGAGTGTGTGTGCTGTCTGATAAGCTGCGCTCAGCCTAATGCAAGAGAGCAGGCAGTACCTCACTGTCCTGGCCCACGGCCTAATCTACTGTACTCGCCTGGCTGGTGAGAACAGTTTCAAAGCTGGAGGCACATTCGACCAGGTCTACAGCTTGGACTCATAGACATTCAACAAGAAGATGCTCGCGCTGTGCGCCCCACTCCCCCCAACCAAAGCCGCTGCTGTAGCATTGTCAGGAATGTACTTGCGACAGGGCAAATATTGGCAGGGACTGCGTGGTATTAAGAAATGCTGATGGGTTGGAGCCAGAGCACGCAAGAGTTTCAGGGGACTACAGGTTTTATACAAACCAAAGACGTAATGATGGGTATTCTCAGTAGTCTTAATGTCTTTCCGGGAAAGGAAATTTCTTGAAATGTCAGCTCTAAGGCTCCTGAGGATAATGACAAAGAAGCCAAGGAAATTGACAGAGGAAACCAGCTGTTGCAAATTGGTCTGGATAAGAAGGCTCGTAAGTTCCAACATTTTATGACTGTTGCATGTCTCAGACGCCTTCCTCCGCACTCACTTCAGCTTCAGACTTAGGACGACTTTGTGCACGTCATTAGCCCTCTCGAAGCCCCTGCTGGTTCAACCGTCATCCACGCCTACCGTAATTAGGGCTGGAGTTATGGAAACTAATCTTCCAAGCTTGTTTTCTCGCCAGAACCTCACGCAAGCAGATAATACTTTCCGAAGTGTGCCTCAATTTTTTGCCATCCTTTCTTCAGTGAGTCCAGCACAAGGGCGAAAAATCTCAAGCTCTGGTTTGAACCAAGAACTGTCTTCTTAAGCATCACCGCCGCTGATACGTTCACATCATGCGCCCTCTGGAGGCTGGGCGAGACGCCTTGGGGGATATGCACAATGCAGCAACTTTTCAAGCCCAAGTGCCATTCCACCTGCCCAGTATCTTCTGATTCTTTAATTTGCTCCATTTGTTCACTGGGCAGGTGGGCTTTGTCAGGTTCTCGTTTCCCGGCAATCTGCCGATCGGCACACTCAGTTTTTGGAGGCTCCTTTCCTCCCAGCACTTCTCCGTGGACACATCCTCGCCCCAACTGCTCCCTCAAAGCCACACCTTCATCTGCTCCGAGACTGCCTTGTTCTAAGTGCACGGGTTTTGGGGCTTGGGTGGGCTTTCGTTCCTCTGGATCCACAACTTTCCTGATAGCACTGGAGAAGTTGCACTGTATAAGCCCATCCCTGGTGCAGCCTCTCGCACCCACTCTGGTTCCACCAACCCGCCCAGCCACGGAGATGTGGAGGAAAGCAGATCTGGCCCAGCTTCTCTGTGTCCCACTGGAGTCTCCTGGCCTCTTCACTGCTGTGCACAAACGCTTTGCTGCTCAGACCTGTTTACCAGGCTGCGTGTCCCTCTGCATTTGGCACTCTGATGATCACCATCTTCTCCCTTCCAACATGAGTTTTGGGCTCAATTTCAAAGTCCCTTGGCTGAAATTGTCATCTGCAACTACCCTTTCTAGCTTTTACCAGTGTTGTCCACACTCGCTCTATGTGGCATACTATTCCATCTCCTTCCACAGGTTCTGGAAGCCTCCTTGGAGCTCAGTGTTGGCCAAAAAACTGTCTCTTATCACCCCATCCTCTGGCATTTTCTAAAAAAAAAAATTACAGTATTTCACACTTTTGTGGAGTCCATTAGTAATTTCTCCACAACGTGGAGATATTCTCTTCCTCACCAGCAGCTCCCATGCTTCTAGCATCAAGAACTACACCACCTCACAGTAGGTAACATGTGCTTAACCTTAAGTTACCAACATCTTTATGTGAATGATTTATTCGAACCCATAGCTTAGGCTACACCTCTGTGAATGCTTCTTTCCAACAATTCCCAAGGTTCAGCATGGGCCCCAGGAAAGGATGCTGGCAGGCACATCCCCCTGCCCTTAAAAAACTGACACCCCAGGGGATATCAGATTAAATATCCTCTTCTGCTGTGTTTGGGACCAGCATCACCACGTTATTCCTGGTAAATTCTCCACCCTAGCCGTGCTCTACGCTCGGATGGAAGGGCCCTTAGTTACGTGGCAGAGGGGGGAACATTTGCAGAAAGCAGCTTTAAAGCAATTCTTAGGAAATACCAAACTTGACCAGGCTTCTTAGTCCAGCCCAGCCAGCAGCAAGGCAGTCCCTGCAGGCAGGCAACATTTGTAGGTCTAAATTGCCTCACTGGAGCTTGGTGCGCAGATGTTGGTTTTGCCAAGACGCTCTTCAAGCCTGGAGGCAGGAGAGGTTCAGCCTGAGGCTCTGCCCACATGATGCCAAGCTTCCCCATGGGACACCATGGAACAATCACACACACTCAGAGACTGCTTTCCCCACCCCACATGGCTTTCCTACCAACCAGCCTGTGATCTCCCACGTTTCTTTTGTGCACAACTTCTCTGGTTCATTAGGATTTGTTATCTCCAAGAAAGGCTGCTTCTGAGCAACAGCTCCAAACTGGAAGCCAAGTAATTCAACGCTCCTTTCCTGCTTGCAATGCTGCCAGAGTGGCTTGGCCCCAGGTGGACACCATTCCAAAGGCACCCCAAGCAACACCACGCTCCCTGCCTGGGAATCATCATATTCAGGACAGCACAGATGTATTCATCAGGTGAAATTACCCTTTGCACTGCCCAAAAAAGCAGCTTCTCAATTCCACTGTTGGTGGCGCTTGGTATTCACGGGTCTTGTCTGGCATTAGAGCCTCGGCTGGAGCTGTGCAGACCCTGGACGTGCCTGAAGAAACAAATATGACCAAAATGAAGCAAAAGCACATAAAAACAAGCCGCCTTTGGAAGATATTCCGCCCATTAATCTGCAGGCTTCACCATTTACCCTCCAGGCCCTGCAAGTGGCCTCCAGCTCAGGACTGCAGTCCCATTTGCTCCTCCATCTCTTGGGTCTCTTCTTGGGTAACAACCATCAATCTGAGTTTTGCCAGACAGTGCAATGACAAATAAGTAAAAGGTTCTAAGAATACAAGATGAACTCATGCTATTAAAACTTGAAACCCCAGCCAAGGCTTGAAAAATATGTAGAGCTGTAATGCAGCAAGGAGACAAATTCTGAATTCAGCATTTTAAACTCTGCAAGCAAATTTCCATTAGAAAGGGCTTTCTCCATTTTCTAATATCCTATTAGTATTTTTCATTAACAATTTGACAGAAATAAAAATACGCTGCAGTAACAACTTCAGTGATAACACACTTACTCCCGCTTGAAAGACTGTCCTTTATTCCTTTCTAAGTCACTTCAAGCTTTACAGCTCTATTGATCAATTCCATGAAAAAAAGTGAGGATGAATGGAGCTTCCCAGGATCCTCTGGGACAAATCCTACATATATATAATTTTTTTTACCCACCAAACACTATTCCTAAAATTAACCAAACAGTTCATCAGGGCAACGCTCCATTGATTTCATGTCCACTTATTCTGTCAAGCACGATGCTGAATGCTCTATCAATATTCAGCAGGCTGAAGGCCACCAGTGCCCCAGGAAGACACAACTATCTCATCATCTCCCACATCAGAGCTGGGAGGTGTCTCCATTGCTAGAAGGAAAAAGGGAATCCATGGCCTAAAAAAGCAGGGATGCCTTGTAAAGCAGCGTGCACCAACTAAAGAAACAGCAAAGTTTAGCCCTAACCTGCGACAGATTGAGAGCCAGTGTTTTGAAGAGATTTCAACTGCACAAAATCTTGGCCTAGTAAGTTATTTCTAATGTCTTCCCAAGAGTTAGTCAGCCTATTTACTACTCCAAGGCAGACGTGGTTCCATGCATCCCGGACATTAATTAGCAGCTGCGTGAGTGTAAAAGAGAAGCAGTTCTCTCTGGTGCTCCATACCGCAGGAAGGCCTCCCAAGGTGCTGAGCTCTGGCCTTCCGCCGACTTCGGAGTGTTCTAGGTAATTATCTCTCGCTGGCGTCAGAAGACATGAGAGCTCAATTTTGGACAAATGGTGAGAGCCTCCCTGTTCTTTTCTTTCCCATGGGAGAGTCCACCCAGGTGGGACTTAACAAGTTCAAAGAGGCCGCGGAGAGTCTGGAAGAGTTGCCATGACAGAGTTGGGAGCCGGGTTCCCGGGAGAGGTCTCTCGTATAATACAAAGGGGCGAAGAAAAAATACAAATAAAAGAGTAAGTCAACTGTAAAAGTAATTCTTCTGGCACATGGCCCCTACCCACCCTTCCACAGAGGGCGATGGGTCCTCGTCTTGAGTGGGGCAGAATAAGCTGTCAAACACCTTTTAGAAACACAAAGTGTACAGATGTTCAATAGATCGAGAGTAGCGTTTTAATGAGGGACAGAACACCCGCAAACTAGAAACGTTCTCTCTTCTTTTTCTTTCTTTTTTTTCTTTTTAGGGGAAAGTGATTTATATCCCGTCTGGCAATGTTAAGGAAAAAAAAAAATTCCAATGTCTGATTCTTGCCCATGGAATCTGGAGCTCAACCATACCAATAAAGCGAAAAGAGCAAGTCTAATTTTCAGCAACTTGAAACAAAAAAATAGTACAAACCATCACGTTGAAAAAATAAGTAACAGCCCAGGTTCAAATGACAGCCACGATGATTACCGCAGGTGTTTATCATATGATCTGCAGTAGCTGTGGCATTCCAGGTGTCCCAGAATGGCTGCGTGCTGCCTTGCACCCAGGGGTACCATAATGACAGCAGCCAATCAGCGTCCCATCTCACTCTCGCCGCATGCTGCCCAAAATGTTGCAGAAACATAAATCTCATCCTACCTGGCGACAGCTTGACAACCCGCATGCATGCACTATGCTTCTCTCAGCCTGAAAAGCCACGAGAGGATGAAAGAATGTAAAAGAACGACATTAAATAAAAACAAAGAGGACAGAAATGTGTCGGTGAGCAGGGTGTGAGCAAAGAAGAACAGCCCCCTTAAGTTTTTTCCTAACAGCACAAAAAAGATGTAATGCGACATTCTGATTCTAGTTCTGGCCAGCTCCTTACCAGGGACCACCTGGCCAGCCCTGAGACCACCAAAACCCAGTGAACCCAGCCCATGGGTGAGTGAGCAGAGGAATGGGGTGATCCCCAAGGTTGTTGGGCGGCAGAGCCCCACATCATCTTGCTTGGCCTCTCAGAACAACACAGGATGTGCTTGCCCTTCACATACCTTTTTCTCGAGCAACCAAATCCATCCCTGCTGTGAGCCGAACAGCAGGCAGGGCAGCCCCGCTGCTACAGCCTGGCCCATGGGGAAGAGCATGAAGAGCCAACAGCATCAATCAGCTGAGGTTTCACGTCAGCTCTGGGCCTGGCCAAATAGGAAGGTATGCGACCCCCCAAGGCAGTCCAGCTGTGCAGGGCTGTTTCAGCCGCCAATTACCCTGTGTTGATTTACAAATTATTATTGCTTTTTAAAGACCCAAGACAGCAAACCCTGAATGGCTCTGGCTAGGCCACAGGGGTCTGATGGCAACGGAGGAATTTGAGAGGATGACAATCGATTCCCATTTTCGTTCTCCTTAAACATTGGAGGTTTCACAGCAAGGGAAAAAGCAATTCTGGTCCTGTCCACCTGCCATAGAAGTCTGCAATTAGGAGTGGAGGAAGCGCTCGACACAAGCAAAGCTTTGTCCCAAAGGCTCTCCACGAAGCTTTGGCAGAAGAACAAGCCCAACCAATGATGCACAGTGCTGGCCCTTGTTTACCCAAATTCCTGGCTCTGCTTCTAATCCCAGACTATCCCGCTGTGGGAACCACAGCAGAACCAACAGGTACCCTTCATTTTCACATAACTGTGATCCCACCATTCCCGACGTCTGGTAGACAAATCTACTTCAGCCCTGACAAAGGTGGCTAAAAATGGGACAGGTAACACGCTACGCAGGGGGGAAGAAAAATGATTTATTCTATCCGGACTGCCTCTCTTTATCGCGACCCAGAAGCACTGGACACCTGTGAATGTTGCAAAAGATTCAGATGTAAAAAGTGGGGGGGTAAGGGGCAACTCCCTGTTTACGTTTGAACAAGTGAGGACTCAGTAACTCCCTCCCCAGCCCAGGGAGAATGAAGGAAGGTAAGGGGATGCATGAGAGACAGCAAGAAATGTGGGGAGAGAAGGCAGAAATGGGCAAGAGGAGGGAGTGAAATCTCGCTGGAATCGTCCTTTTTCTCAAAGGTCATGTTTTGCTACATTAGGCAGAAATGTCAAGAGAAAATTGGATTCTGAAATGAGAAAGGAGAAGAAAACAACAGGCCTTTCCACGCAAATAAGGGAATAAAATAATAGCATGATCGTGTTATTACAAAATTTAGACACACAGAGATGGAGAAGCGATCACCATCCTCACTAATGCAAGGGGGGCTTTTGCCAGGCTCAGAAATGTGCTCCGCTCCTCATCTCCCACAGGTGCCTTTTAAACCAGCTCCTACTTACTCCTCCTCCCAGGTCGTTTTTCTCCCAGACAGTAAAACCCCAGCAAGCATTAGGGACAGAGGAGATGGCTCTTCCTTGCACACAGTTCTGGGCAGGAAGACTCTGTCTCTAAGGCAACCAGCCAGGGTTTGGTCCTGAACCTGACCATTGACTCCCTGCAGGGCTTCGGGCAGGGGACAACACACGCACAGCTTACATTTCAGATTCAGACCTGAGAATACAACAACTTAGGGAGGAGGAAACACTGCCTGTCCACTGGATCTCACTGACACCCTTGGGTGTGGGTGAGCCTCCAAACGTCCACAAAGGTTCTTCCTCAGGCTGGGCGAGAGACAGACTCAGCACAGAGACACAAACACACATTAAAAAATGCACCATTTCGGTCACAAAATCTCCAAAGGTCAGAGATGCCAGCAACTGAGTTCCATAACTGAAGAGGGACAGCATCTACTGACTTGTGCTGCATCCAGAAACAGAGCTCCCTCCCAAGAAACTTCAACTGCACAGCAGTGATTTCTGACCCAGCAGATCCATGTCACATACCTGCCATGGGACAGGTTTTCCTGGGAAGGGACATGTGAATTCTGTAATTAAGATGGAATCACAGTACATGCATCACCGAGGAGATTAAATTATGGCTTCCACGTGAGGCCTCTGAGCTCCAGCAGTTTGTACTCCTGTTTGGTGATTGAGGTTCCTATCAGTCACACAACGGCCTCAGCTGCAGTACACACCAAGTCTCCCAGTGTTCTGTACAAGCTAACAATGGGGATGTGTGGGAAAATCAAGGCACTCACATCCATGAGCTAGTCAGCTCCAGCTCCATTAAGGCCTCTCAAAGGCTCATGTCTGTCTTTCTGCTGTCAGCATTTCAGCCTGTTGCTTACCCGTCAAATCCCTGTTACTGGAGTGAATAAGAACCCATTCACCCTATGCTGTGGCTGGGCAGTGGCCGCTTTCTCTCCTAGTCTTGACCCCATTTCCCCTTCTCCCCTCAATCCTAGCTGTGCATCCCGGAACTCACACTACTCATTGCTCTTCTTCAAGCCTCTCCACCTCTCCCATATATTTCTCGCCTCTTATTTCTTACCATGTCCAAATTTTCCCATGATCTTCCCCCACTTTATACCCCCTCACACGCAAACAGCAGTGCCCCAAGAAAGAAGCTTGCTACTCCTCTCCCTTACTCATTCCATGTTTTTTTCTTTTGTATTGTCATTTTTTACTGAACTAATCCTTTGCAAAACTTCTCCCCTCCAAACTGGACCCAAAGGCCATTCTGCTGACTAAGATGTCTCTCGAGCAAAATACAAGTTCTTCCAAGCAAAATCTGCCCTTTGACAAAGAATTTCTTTCCCCTCCACAAAAGGAGGATACATATGTTTCTGTAACTGCAAGCAAATCACCAAGCATTATCTACCCTAAGCAATACCACGCTTTTCCCAACCTCTCCTTGCTACGATCCCTCAAACAATAATTGGAAGAAAAAGCTTTCTGTAAACTAGAAAGAAATAAAAGAAAAAATATGAACAGCAGGAGCAGACACCTAAAACAGAAAACTTCAGTCTGAGCAATTAAATTTGGCAAGAATTATAGAAAATGGAAGCAGTCTGTAGCAGTTGCTGCCAGACAACCTTTATAACAGCCTAATGCATCAGTTCCACCTGTAACAAAAACACATCCACACAATCAAGGCAAACACAGCAGAGGGAAAGCAAAATGCCTCCTGCCTTTTTCTCAGCAATGAACAGAAGCCTGTCTCTCCAGGACAGATCTGCCAATCAGCACTCCTGGACATATTCAAAGTGCTTCTTGCCATGGGAACATTTTTCTCCATCACTTCACAAAGATGCTCTTTTTCCCATGGAGAACAGTCCTCTTAGGAAGTACGCTCTGCCAGGGTGCTTTTGCCTCAAAAGGAGTTGGGTTAGGGAGAGGGGGTTGGAGAGAGCTTCAACCTGGACCAGGTTCCAGGGCAGAAGCCCACCCAACCACCCATGGCTCAGGCTCAACACCACTCCGCCACGCTCTCCTGCTGCAGCAGCCCGTGCTCTCAAAGTCCTGCTCCCTGTCCCCAGCAGCCTCTCCCATCAGCACTCCCTGCCACTCAGGAAAGGCTGTTACCACTTGAGTGAACAGCTAAATCCCAGCTCCTGCTCCTCTCCCTCCATTCCAGGGGGGGACCGCCGTGTCCCACACAGCTTCTCCCATGGCTCCACAAGGCACTGCCAAGAACCTTGCCTTCGGTGACTGACAGGGAGGGACGGGTGACCTTTTGCCATTTTGTCAACAGCAAATGAGTGACAGATGGGGCCTATGGAGTGCCCCATGGAGTCCCTTGACTGAGCTCCTGGGTAAAAGAAGGGGATGGGGAAGGTGGAACAAAGAGGAGTCCAGATCCCGCGGACCAGAACAAAGTGGACTTCATGCAAGAGGAAGACAGCGTTTTTTTCTTTTCCCTTAATTACCCAGCAGCAAAAGTGTCTCCCACTATTAAAGCCATTTTTATTCAAGCTAAATTAAGCAAGTTTGCCTCATTAATGACACAACAAGCAGGAGCCCCTGTCAATTAAACTGTAAGTTATTTTTATGCAGTTCAGACTTCGACGCAATGGCAGAAACGCTGCTGCTGGGGAGGGACCTGTGCACCTGTCCCCCTCCACCGCAGCTCATCCTCCACTTGCCCTTGTTTCAAGCTGAACACATTATTTGCAGGGGAGAAGTTTTTTCACGACGTTTTTAAATAAACATGGTGCCTATTAATGAAAATCCTGATGGGAGGATTAGCTTGCCAGAAGCAGCTTGGGGCTGAGGGAGCCACGAGCGAGTGGCCTGGCAGCAGATGAGAGGAAGCCTGCACATCCTCAGCTGTGGGTCCCCAGTGCTGATGTGCTGGTGCACTGCATTGACTCCCTTGCTATTTGGCACAACAGGTGCCTTCCATCCTCTCTCAGCTTCACTGTGGCCTTAGCTGGGTGCTGGTGGCCACAGGAGAAGGAGGAAATGTCACAGCCTCACCTGTGCTGTAGGGGCAGCTCCGGTTCAGGCCCCTTGCTTATCCCTGCCAGAATAAACTCCAATGACCTCTAAAAAGCACTGTTACACTCCCCATCACCCTCCCTGCCTCCCACTGTCCTCCTCCCTCACTCTTCCTGTTTAAGTAAGGCAGCTTTGCTCATAAGGGAAAAAATGTAACTGTCCTCCTTACCTGAATGTGCTAAATTACCCCAACAAGTCCCCCTAGAAGCTGGTGGCAAGGAACAGGCCTCCCCACAAATCAGGCCTCTGCAAATATTAGACTTGCATTGGAATTTCCAACAGCTCAAGCCCCCAGTCCTGACAAGGACAACGTTTGAGACAGCCTGGAAAAGGGCTGGGCACTGCCAGGTGCGGGCAAGCCCTCGCATGCCCGGAAAGTCCGAAGTGGGCAGAGGGATGTGGCCATTGGGACTGGTTCAGTCTGGGATTTCATGGCTGCCAGGAGCTCTCCTGGGTTTGCTCCTGTGCAGGCCTCAGCACTACGTAGGCGCAGGACACATATATTGGTGCTGTGGAGGAGTGAGACAATTAACAGAGGTCCTCAGCCATGGTCTGCAATTACTACAGAATCAGCTTCTGATCCTCAAGCAACAACCCCAGCACCCCAAGGGCTTGTTCTGACCCCAAAAACACAGCAAGACACCAAAAAGTCTCAAGGTTCACTTTTCTTTGTGCACTTGGCAGAAAACCTATATCCTTTTCTGCTGACCCCAGGTTTCAGCCCCTGTACCTTTGTAAGCGCTGTGTCAACACACAATGTCCATGACAATAATCATCTCAGTCCCAAAACTATGTCTTGTTCTAGGGCTAAGTCAGCAACTTGCAAAACCTCCCAAACTCAGAAGCAGCCTGCACCAAAGAGGAGAGATTACCGTGGTGGGGTGACACAGAAGAAGAGGCCTGGCATTCCACATGCACACCACTGCTCCTGGAGGAGTGGAACTGGAGCAGAGGAACACCAAGTCCTCCAGCATTCCTCAGTGCAGGTCCCTGATTTCTAGCTCACACTGAAACAGGGCTTGGGGGAGGTAGAAGGGGCTGGTCTCTTGCATTGTTCTTTAAACAAAAGCATTAAAAAACAAAAGCCCTGCAGAGCAAGTGGGAAGGCATTAAAACGGCACACACCTCTGGTCACAGGGCTCCCACAAGCCATCCCACAGCAGCAGCATCTGCCCACAGCCTCTCTCCATGTCTCTGCAGTGCAGCAGCCATGTCCTGCTGCCTGGCCTTCAACCCAACCCAATTGGTAATTGAAGGCCATCTCCTACCCATGACACTTCCACACCCTCCAGGTCATCTCTTTTCTGAGGCATCCCCAGCTTGCACAAAGTTTGTTCAGAGACCCAGATCACCCCTCAGAGCTGATTGCTGCTTCACAGTTCCAAGTTCAGCAGCACACAGTACCAAGATGGGGAAGGGTGCGTCAACCAGCAGATGTGGGTCAAACTCTTGTCCCCTGTGCTCCCCAAGGCACAGCAAGATGCAGGGATCCGGCCCTCTGCACTTACACATCTCACCCTTGTTGTGGTAAGTTTCCCATTGCTTCTTCCAAAGACAATCTGGACTCTCAGAGGATGTGAGGAAAGGTTTAAAACTGGGTCAGCCCTGGCAGTTGCTTTCCCTTTGCCTGCCAGCTTCCCTGCAAAGCAGAGTCCAGCAGCATCCACAGAACTGCCCAGTCTTCTGCTCAAGGAACAGAAAAATCAACTTGCAACAGGCAAAAGCCTTTTCCCCCCAATAGCTGCCCTCCTGCAGCCAAGAGGTCCTCAGGGCTCAATGCCCCACCTCAATCTCCTCTGCCCAAACTGCAGCAACTCTAGATCCCATTAGACCGAAAATATTGCGCACACCTGGGCTTTTCCTCCTGCTTTGGCATGCAGAAGCTAATAGAGGAGATGTGTTCCAGCTGAGGACAAGGTTGCCAGCTTGCCAGCTCCACAAAGGGGCTGGGTTTATCCAAACCCTGTTTGCTTCAAACTGCATTGGTTCTTCAAGACTGGGAACAGAGAACAACCAGGGAATGCCTCCTGCTCAAAGGGTTTCCCAGTGAACCGCAGAGACAACCCATGGCCCTGTGTGAAGAAGAGCTCAGAAGCTGTTTGGCATAGGCACAGTTGGGGAGATGGCATGGGAAAGGACACGGGATCCACCACAGCCGGCCTTTTCCCAGCATCTCTGGTACACTGTAAATTGGACTTTGATCATATTTAGAGGTTTTTCCTCCACCTCAGTGATTCTATGAACATCGTTGAAGCAAATAGGGACAGGTGCTCAATCAGAGGAACCAGCCAGCTTGGGAGGTCACTCCAAATGCCCAGGCAAAAGACACTGGGAGAGCTGGACCAGGTCCACACAAGAGCCTCAATGTCACTCATTGACACAGATGTGGCTGGGACAGGTTCTCCGCCCGTCTCGCTCTTTACCTCTGAACAAGGATGTGATCTCAGCTAGTTTAGAGGGCTCTTAACATCAAACTATATTGAAAAAAAAAAAATCAGAGTATCCCCACCTACTCAATGCCCACGGAATCAATGAGCCCTTGAAAATACTCGAAGGGGTTAGAAAGAGAAAAACTAACAGCTGGGCCCCTGAGCCCCAATTTCCTGACTCAAGGGAGGAGTGCAGAGGCTGGAGGATGACAACTGGGAAATGGTAGCCAAAAGGCCTTGCGAGCTCTGAAGGAAAGGAAAGGTATAAATACAAACAATATTATATACATATATATAATATATATATATAGCACCCAGCAATAGCAAAACAACAGGGCATACGGCAGGGTAAGCTCTCGGCAGACTCCTGCTAAATTGGTTTTCCAATTAATTAACTGATTACATGATAAGAACAGAAGGGGATTCAAGTGAGTGCTGTTGACCTTTAAGAAATATTAATAATCATCAGGATAGCAAAACTTGTCCAAGAAAATAAATTAGGAAAAGAATTCTAATATTGCCCTGCATCAAATGCCAATTGAAAGGGGTGAGGAAGGTTCTGGTTAATTCAGAGGCAAGTTCACGTATTTCCTAGGAACCCCGTCCATTCTCCCTTGCAACTTGCTTCCACCCTCAGATCTTCCCACACGCACGTGCTTTCCTTTCCCTACTCCAGTCAATCCTCCCCCTCCTCTCCAGATCCAATTTTCCCTGTCACCTGCTCCTACAACCCCATCCCCTTTCTGCTCTCGCATGTCTTCCCTAAAAGACTCCTGCTCCAATCCCTTTGTTGTAAACCTTCTCTGTCCAGCCTGGCCCTGCACAGACTCATCCATCCCTGCTCCTCTTTGGGCCAGCCCCAGAGTTCACTCTCTGCTTCCTGAACTCAGGAAAAAGCCCTGGTCCCTCCACATGACATCAATCCATTTTTCCAATCTCCAAGTGAGCACTGGCAAACATTCACAGGCTGACAGAAAGGCAAGCACTACATTCATCCCCAAAAAAGCCCTTTCCCTGCTTTTTCCCTGAGCAGTCAAATCCATCCAGAAGGCAGTCCTGGGAAGCCAACATGGTAAGAGATGCTCAGCAACAAGGAGGAAGATTGGGAAACTCGTGAATCCCATTTACACTCACCCAGCACATGAGAATTGCCTCCCGACCCTCCTATTTTCTTCCTTGCTTCCTCCTTTCTCCAGTTTGCTTGGCCCCAGTGTCATGCGTGGGAGAGGGGTTGAAAGCCATTTAAGCCAAGCCAGGAACTTGTAGTGCTGACTTCTCAGGGAAGGCAGCCCTAGACCCACTGGGAGCCGAGGTTACATAGCGCCCAACACTTCTTGTGAGGGGAAGTGTAAAAAAAAACCAACCCTGGAACGAAACCCACCTTTGCACAGCGAATAAATTATAATTTCCTCTGCTGCTTATATCAATTAAAACTTCCTGTGGCTTGAACCTTCACTAAATTATAGATAAAAAAGGAAAAAATGGTCTTACCCTGGGCTCAGAAAAGCAGGCTGCTCAGCAGAGCCCTGTGTTTACAGCAGCTAATGAAAAGAAAAAGCCTGGCCATTAGCCTGCAGCAACTCGCCCCAACTCGGCAGGTAACGGAGCTACCTGCACCCCCAGGCGCTGGGAGCAGCAGCTGGGCACACACGAGGGACAGAGCTGGGGGCAAGGCAGGGGGAGCTAACACGGGGTGTGGAGCTCAGGCCACCACTCCGGATGTGCGGAGCCCTCCCCCAGACAACACCGGGGCCCTCGGAGATCTTGGCACGAATTCCAGAACACTTGTGGCTGATTTTGATCCGTAACGACTTGCTACTTGGTATGAGAATTGGAAAGGTCACACAGGGTTTAAAGATTGTTTTTTTTAATAGAAAAATGCAAAAGGGTGAAAAATAAGTTTTGAGATTTTTGTATAAGGGTAATGGGAACAATTAATGGAGGGAACAGGGCGTGTCCTCGTCCTTCTTTTTCTTCTTGTTCTCCATTTTCTTCCTGCTGTGCATGTGGGTGCTTGGGGATTGGTTTAGAATAGAAGTGCACTTCTAACATAGGTATAGGTATTGGGGAATTAAAGGTAAAATATGATGTAGTGAGTTTCGTAGTATAAAATACCGTACTGCCTCGTGGGTGGGGGCAGAGTGCCTTGGAACTGTCCATGCTGAGCTGACCTCGGCAGGGCAGGAGAAAATTTTTTATAGATTTAAAGATAAAATAAACAAACCTTGAGACCAGGAGAAAATTGAAGAGCCCATGACTCCTTCTTCAAGTGCCGGGGGCTGGGAAGGAAGACATTCTAACTTTTCTTCGGGTCACTCTGACCAGCTAGAGAATCCGCGACACGGGGGAACTGAAAGGGCCCCATGCATCAGTCCAGCAGAGATGGCAGCTGCCATCTCCCAATGCTGTGCGGAGCCTCCTGGCCGCAGCAGGAGGCGAGGGCTGAACATGCTCCAAGCTACGCCTCAGCAACTTGACAAAAGAGAAACACCCAGCTGTGGGAAGACAGACAGCAGCGAGCAAGGACCTGCCTCAGCCAGGCTGCTGGCCTCCCCCCAGTGGTGTGTGGGGCTGGGCATGGGGACAAGGGAGACACAGCAGGTGCCAGGGGACACACCTGAGCACAGGCACAGGAGCACCCCTGCCCCCTCAAAAACATACAATAAGAAAAAGCATGAAATAACACAATAAACCTGTCTTGCAGACTGAGCACCAGGGAGGAAATTGGTTGCTCTGAGAGAGACCTTGCCTGCAGCCACAGCTGAGCCGTGGCATGAATGTGCCTCCTGACAGCCCAAGATTGCTGGGCTGAGGGAACAGGGTGACTTAACCACAGGCGAGCCCAAGTGGAAGCCTGCCTTGCTGCTTTCCACACTTATAACCACTCCAAAGCAGAAACAAAGCATTTTGCCTTTTGACAGTTAAATGCGTCAAAATAAACAGGAATGTCTGCACACAAAAGTTCCAATTTTACCATTTCTTCTCATACATTATGTAACTTAAAAAGGAAGTGGTCTTTTTTTTGCTGTGCCACTGTGAGTAGTCTTTTCATTGCAAATATTTTCCATCAACCACAACACATGAGTGCTTCAGACGCCAGCAGCATTCCTTCATTATTCTGAGACAGCAAATTACCCACAATTATCAAAACACGCACAACTGGATAGAGCAAACATTTAGCCAAAGCCGCATGGAATTGGTGGTTGCAGTGAGGTTGGATGTCAGATGTCCTAAGAGAACTACTCATGTGGAGAAACCCCAGACAGCAGCTGGGTAGTGGTGCCTGACAAACAAATCCATTCACAAGCTGGCATGAGCACAGACAGTGCCAGGGAAATCACGCAAGCTCAGAAAGTGCATTCACAATCTTAGAGAGGGTTGGGTTGGAAAAGATCTTGGAGATCACATTGTTCCAACCCCTCTGCCAATGGTCAGG
>NDFG01000015.1:429974-468776 GCA_002167245.1 Sporophila hypoxantha
GGGGCGCCGCAAGCGTCCTGAGCTCGCGCGGACGGGCTGAGACAGCCCCTGGTGTCCTGGGCTGGGGTGCGGGGTGGACATGTTGCCCACAAACGCGCATCTCCCATGGTCTGCGTTTCTTTGTGATGCTTTCTGCATGGTGGGCATCTCCCAAAAATGACATCTCCAAAGGTGCACGGACGGATGCGACCGGCGGGTGCGGTCACTCTGCTGTCGGCCGCTGCCCGCGCCGGCCGGCGTTGCTGCACGCCGTGCTGCGCGTTTTCTTCCGCTGGGCGCACGTAGGCGTGGTGGCCGCGCGCAGGACGTGTGCTGGGCACTCCACAGTGGGGGACACCGAAGGCTGATCTCCCGAGATGTTGGCCAAGGAGCTGGGGTAGGGCCAGGGGGCTGTGCATCTTCCCACAGTGTCAGCGTTGGTGGCACCTCCCATGCGTGGTGGACGTGGCGCGGTGAGAGGAGGAGGAGGGGAGGCGGAGGGAGCGCGCAACCTGTAGCGAATGGGTGCACGAGGTTGGTGACATCCTCAGCGCAGTGGTGACCATCTTCCATGCGTGGCCATTTTATTTGGTCAGAAGGTGAGGAGGGGACGCGGGGGGACGGGGCGGAGGTGGTGGAGGCATGTCTGACCCATGTGACGTCTCCAAAATGGAGGTGTAGGTGGTCTTCCGATGGATAATGGGGGGACATTATGGCTATGATATGGATGGGGGGGACATCTACCCATTGGATGGATTAGTGGGCAATGGCCCTCACTCGCCCGCTTCTGGATGGATGGGGCAGTGTTGACTTGCACCATGTTGATGATGGTATGGTTGAATGATGTGGGATCAGGCATGGATGTTGAGTGCGATGGACATTAGGCGACATCCTCATGGGCTGAAGTGGGATGGATGGAATGGATGATGTCATGGAGCGGTATGGGGCATGATGGCTCCTAGATGGGATGGGGGTATGGATGATGGGGCATATTCTGAAATGGGTGATGGGATGATGGCATTTTCACAAAAATGGATGATGGATGGGATGGATTGATGGCATTGTGCCAAGGTTATGGATGTATGGATTGATGGGTATGGATGGATGGATGATGATGGATGGTCGTGGGATGGACTCATGGCATTCCACGATGCATGGAAGGATGATGGATCATAATGGAGGTATGATGGTTTATGGATGTATGGCCAATGGCATGATGGATGAGGGAAATGGATGGATGTGTAATGGATGGATGGTGGATGGTATGGGATGGAATGGATGGGTGAGGCTAGTGCTGCCCACAGGGGGAATGATGGATGAATGGATGGAGGATGGTTAATGATGGGGTTTATGGTATGATGGATGGATGGAGGGAGTAGATGCGAAGTATGATGGGATGGGATGGTCATGGTACTCATTGGCAATCGACGGCACACGGATGATGGCATGGATGGATGGGATGAAATGGTGGATATGATGATGCGATGATGGAGATGGAGTGGGATGGATGGACTGATGGATGGGATGATGGCATGGTATGGTCATGGGATGATGTGGCCAAAAGTGATGGCATGTGGTGCCTAGTGGGATGGTGATGGATGATGGATGGGATGGAGTGTGATGGCATGCGATGGTGATGATGGATGGGGATGGATGAAGGAATGGATGGATGGAGGATGGGGGAGTGCAAAGAAAAAACGTAAATGGAATGGGATTTGGAATATGAAGTGGGATGCAGATGGTGGTATATGCGGAATGTGATGGTTTTGGGGATGGTGATGGATGGGCATGATATGGCATGGAATGGATGGATGGAATGGATGATGGTAATGATGGATGGATGGATGGATGGATGGATGGATGGTGGATGGATGGATTGGTGATGGATGGAGGGATGGATGGTAATGATGGATGATGTATGGATGGTGGAGGCATGGCATGGATGGTGATGGATGGATGGATGGATGATGGATGGATGGTATGGGATGGATGGATGGATGGATGGAATGGAATGGATGATGGCGATGGATGATGGATGGAATGGATGGTATGATGGATGGTATGATGGATGGATGGAATGGATGATGGATGGATGATGGATGATGGATGGATGGATGATGGATGGATAGGATGGAATGGATGGATGATGATGATGGTGCGTATGATGGATGGATGATGGATGGATGATGGATGTATGGATGAGGATGGTGAGGATGCGATGGATGGAGGGATGGAGGATGGATGATGGATGGATGATGGAATGATGGATGGAATGGTAATGGTATGGATGGAGGATGGTGGATGGATGGATTGATGATATGGCATGGATGAATGATGGATGATTGGATGGATGGATGGATAGATGGATGGATGATGGATGATGGATGGATGATGGATGGATGGATGATGGATGGATGATGGGCATGGATGGTATGGATGGATGGATGGATGGATTGGATGATGATGGATGGAATGGATGGTGATGATGATGGATGGATGGATGGATTGATGGATGATGTTGATGGATGATGGATGGATGGATGGGATGGATGGATGGATGTGATGGAATGGGCCATGGATGGCATGCGATGGATGGAGGGTAATGGCATGGGTGGATGATGGATGGATGATGGATGGGATGGATGGATGATGGATTGGATGGCATGGATGATGGATGGATGATGGTGGTGGATGGATGGATGGATGATGGATGGCATGATGGAGAGGATGCGATGGATATGATGGATGGATGGTGATGGATGAGGATGGATGGATGATGGATGGATGGATGATGGATGGTGGAATGG
Source organism: Sporophila hypoxantha (assembly GCA_002167245.1). Lineage (NCBI taxonomy): Eukaryota > Metazoa > Chordata > Aves > Passeriformes > Thraupidae > Sporophila > Sporophila hypoxantha. The sequence goes on from NDFG01000015.1 coordinate 432,761, forward strand.
ATGTATGGAGGGATGGATGGATGGATGGATGGATGGATGGATGATGGATGGATGGATGGGATGTAGTGGAATGGCATGGATGGAATGGATGGACTGGAATCCATGCGGAATGGCGGATGGATGAGGGATGGATGCATGGATGGATGATGGATGGATGGATGATGGATGGATGGAATGTGGATGATGGATGGATGATGGATTGGATGGATGAATGGATGGATGCATGGATTGGTGATGGATGGATGGCATGATGGATGGATGGATGGAATGGATGGGATTGGATGGATGGAATGCGATGGAGATGCGAATGGATGGATGGATGGCATGGTGGCTGGATAGGATGGACGGACAGACAGATGAACCCGTGCCCAGATACAGGACCCCCAACCCCCACGCAGTGAGTGCACCTCCCGTGTCCCGGTGTCCCTGGCAGTGATCCTGATGTGCATGCACTCCGGTGCTGCTGGGCGGCCCGCGAGCACAGGGTCCTCCTGAGAAGGCGAGGACCTGGGCTATGACGACGGCACCTTCGTTCGTCGTGCCGTACGACTTCGCTGACCTTCGCGCTGCCTTACCGCGCGGTCGCCTACCCCGTGCTTGCCAACAAACACCAAGCTGCGCCTGGCCTACGACGCCGTGCTCACCGTGCACCTCGAACTACGCACCGACGCCTCCTTCCACGAGGCCCTGGAGTGAAGGCCAAGAGGGCCGCGATGGTCCGCCACCTCCGACCCCGCCGCAGGTGGGGCATTGAGGGCGTTTTCATCGAGGGGGTTTTGAGGCATCTCCAGGGGTTTGGGGGTCTCAAGGGGGTTTGGGGGCATCTTGAGAGGATTTGAAGGCAATCTTGAGGGGTCTTTGGGGTGTCTCAGGGTTGAAAGGGATGCGTTTCAGGGGGCGGTATTGAGGGCATTCCAGGTGTTTGAGGGCATCTTGAGAGTGTTGATTGAGGGCGTCATCCAGGGGGTTGGGGGTGTCTCAAGGGGTTTGAGGGCATCTCGAGAGGCTTGACGTATCCTCGAGGGGGTTTAGGGCTCGGTATCTTGACGAGGGTTGAGGTAATCTCGAGTGCGGTATGAGGGGCATCGTCGAGGGGATTTGGAGAGTTGTCTTAGAGGGGGGTTTGGGGCATCCTTGAGAGTGTTTGGAGGGGTCTTGAGGAGGTCGTTTGAGGGGATTCTTGAGAGGGTGTTTGGAGGGCATCTCAAGAGGGTTTAGAGGGCTGGCATCGATGAGGGGTATTGGGGATATTTGAGAAGGGTTTTTGAGGGTATCGCGAGGGGTGGTTGGGGTAGTCTCGAGGGGTTTTTGAGGCCATCTCGAGAGCGTTGAGATACTTGAGGGCATTCTCCAGGGGTTGGGGCCGTCTCAAGGGTTTGGGGGTGTCCTCAAGGGTTTGAGGGCATCTCAGGGGGTTTTGGGGATTCTCGAGAGGGTTTGAGGTTATCTCGAGAGGGTTGGGGGTATTCTTGGGAGGGTTGAGGGATTATTCTGAGGGTTTGAGGGCATCTCAAGAGGTTTAGGAGGAGTCTTGAGAGAGGTATTGGAGGCATCCAGAGAGGGTCAACCATCTTTGTTGACCATGGCCAATGCACGATGACCTATACATCTCATTGACCACGGCCAACACAAAACACCCAACCCAACGCCACCCAACCACACGTGTCCCACCAGGTCCACCCTCTTTCTCCATCCATCTACAACTCCATTCTACTTCCTGGCCACGGCGGTGGACGGCGGCGCGCCGTTCGGCGGCCGCTGGAGTGATGGGCACCAGGTGGCCGACCACGCCGTGCGACTTCCAGTCCGCGGTTCTGCCAGACCTTCACCGTATGGACCAGGGACGGGCGCCGTACTCTGGTGCCCTACTGGTTGCTGGCACGGAGGCATAAGGGCCACCACCTGTGGGCGCGGAGTCTACGGGCTGGAGCCGGGGCACCGCGGCCTCAGCTACCGCAGCCACACCCCCACTGGCCCCACAGCTCCAGCCCGGCCACCGACCGCCGGGCTGCGTGGTTCCGGACTCCGGCGCCATTGCAACGGCGAGTGCAGACTGGTGGCATGCTGGGGTGGTGTGAGGTGGGTTATGGGGTCTGCTGTGGTGAGGTACTGTGGTTGTGGGTCATTGGGGTCATGGTGGGCACCATGGTTGTGGGTTCTGCTGTGTGGTGGAACCATGCGTTCTGGTAATCAGTTGGGTGATGGACATCGTATGGTTGTGGTCTGCTGTAGGTGGAACTGTGATCGTGGATTCAGTTGGTTCAGTGGAGCACCATGGCTGTGTTGTCTGCTGTTAGTTTGGGTTGCCACCGTGCAGGGGGGGTTTTGGATCATACTTCGGTGTTCAATGAGGTTGGACACCGGGGGTTGTTGGGTCAGCGTGTGTCTTAAGGTTGGTTGGGCCTGGATTGTTAGATGGGAGATGGTTTGTGGATGGGAGGGGTTTGGGGGGGTCTGCTATATCCTGTATCTTGGTGTGGCACTGTATGGCTTATGGTTCAGTTGGCTGAGTGATGGACCATCATGTGGGTCTGGCGTTTGCTGTGTGTGGGCACCGTGGTTGTTGGTGCCCGCACGGTGCTTGGGTATGGCCAGGTGGAGATGGTGGAGGGTGTTGTTGGGGTCTGCTGTGGTGGCACTGTGGTCATGCGCATAGTGGTGATGGTCTTGGTCGCACTGTGTTGTGGTTGTGGGTTGCGTGTGTGTGAACCATGTGTGTTGATCCCCTCCATGGTCGTTGGTCCCCCATGGTGTGAATGGCACGTTTGGTGGGGGTGTGTTTTGGGGTTAGTGTGGTTTATTTGGAGTCTGTGTGTCCGTGGAGGAACCATGTTCTGGATCAGTTGGGTGATGGGGCCATTCATGGTGTGTGGGCTCTGCTGTAGGTGGTGCACCGTGGTTGATGTGGCACCACGGAGTGTGGAATGGCCCTGTGTGTGGATATGTTGTGCGAGTTGGGATTATGGGTCTGCTTGTGTGGTGGGCACCGTAGGTGTGTGGGGTCAGTGTGGGTGTGGTGGCACCATAGTCGGGACGCTGTAAGAGTGCCCCGAGGACCTGATAATGGCGTGGGTGGGAGGTGATGAGTGGATGTTGTGTGGTTTATGGATAGGTCAGCTTGTGGGTGCACTGCAGTTATGGGTCAGTTTGGGGTGATGAGTCATTCATGGGACTGGTGTCCTGCTGTTGGTGGCACTGCGGTTTGGGTCAGTTTGTCAGTTGGGGATGGTGGGCACCGATGTTACTGGATAAGTTGGGGTGATGGGCCATCATTGGTTTGTGTTGCTTGTGGTGGTACCCTGGTCGTGGTGGAGATGGTGTGGTGGTGGAGGTGGTTTGGGTCTGCTGGTGGTGCACCTGGTTGAATGGGTCCAGTTGGTAAGGTGATGGGCCTAATGGTTGTGGGTTGGCGTGTGGTTGGCACCGTGGTTGTGTGCCAGCATGGGTGCTGGAATGGCCGTGGGGGTGTGAGGTGGTTTTTGTTTGGGTCTTTTGCTGTGGTAGGTACTGTGGGTTGTGGGTCAGTATGGTGTGATTGGAGTGGCCATGGTGTGGGTCTGCTGTGGTGGCACCTGGTTCTTGGTTATTTGGGTGAACTAGTGATGGAGACATCATTTGTTGTGGGTCTGCTGGTGGTGGTACCATGGTCCCTCCTGATGGGATCATTGGTGCCCCCACGGGTTGATGGCGAATGGCCGTGGTGGAGTAGGTTTATGGGGTTTCTGCTGTGTGGCACTTGGTTGTGGGTCAGGCTTTGGTTATGGAGGCCTCATGAGTTCGTGGGGTCAGCTGTGGTAGGCACCACGAGTGCTGGAAGATGCGGTTGGAGGTGGTTATGGGGTCAGCTGTGGTGGAAAGCCATGGTCCCCTCCATTGCGTGTGCCCCACGGTGATGGGATGGCCCTGGTGGGAGATGGTGTGGACGGTGGTTATGGGTGTCTGCTGTGGTGGCACTGTGGTTTCTGGATCAATGGGTGGGGTTCATTGGTTTGCACCGTGGCTGTGGGTCTGCTTGTGGTGGCTACCCGTGTGTGGTGGCACCACGGTGCTGGATATGGCCGTGTAGTGGGAGCGGTGGTATGGGGGTCTTTGCTGTTGGTGGCACTAGTTGGTTGTGGGTCAGTTGGGGATTGAGCCATCATGGGACGGGTCGCTGTGGTAGGTCACCCTGGTTGTGGGTCGAGGTTGGGTTCTCATGGTAGCACCATGGTTTCATGGGACAGCTGTGTTGCTGAGAGATGCCACCACCTTTTGGAGATGTCATTTTGTGAGATTGCCACCAATCACGAAATGGCCACCAATGGAGATGCCACCCACTGCGGAGATGTCCATGTTGCAGGTGCCACCGTGGGAGCCGAAAGCCTGTGGCGAGGTGCCACCATGGACATGTCCCATTGGAAATGTCCCATTGGGAGATTGCCACCACCTTTGGAGACGTCACAGAGATGGGAGATGCCCAGGAGAATGCCACCATGGAAGATGGTCACCACTGCTGGAGATGTCACCATTGCAGGGTGCCGACCATGGGAGGTTGGTTGCACCATTGAGGAGTGTCCAGGCCATGGCGCAAGCATGTCTCGCCTTTGTGGGAGATGCCACCAACCTTTGTGGGCAGATGGTCATTTTTGGGATAGAGGATGCGACACATCAGGATAGACCCACCATGGGGAGTATGCTGTCGGGTGTTGTGTGCCGAAATGTCCCTCGTTGGGAAGATGCCAGCGCATTGTGGCGGAGCATGTTCTATCGCATTGGAGATTGTGACACGCCCAGTGACGCACGATGCCGCACCTCTGTAGGAAATGTCACTGTGGGAGGTGATTTTTGCCATGGGTTCCCGAAGTATCGCCTCCCTATTGGATAATTGTCAGCCGATTTGCACATGGTGCGCCCATGGGAGAGTTGGAGATGTCCTGTTGCAGGGGTGCTCGGAGCCTAGTGGCGGAGATCGAACGGAACGCTCGGGTGGAGAGTGCCCATTGGCAAATTGGCCGAAGTCGTCACATGAGAGATGCCACCATGGGAAATGTCCCTGTGGGGAGATGCCCACCACTGTTTGGAGATGTCCACCATGGGAGATTGCCACCATCAGAAACACCACCACGGGAGATTGCCACCACTGCTTGGAGAATGTGCCCTGTCGCATGGTGCCACCCGTGGGGTAAAGCGGTGCGAGGATTCCATGGGGATGGATAGCCACCAGTACCTTTGGAGTATTCGTTCAGCGTTATATGGTCAACTGTAGATGTCAGCTCCATTGGAAATGGTGACACTCTGAGGAGATGGTTCGCGCTCACTCGTGCATGATGTGCCTACACCGTTGGTCAGACTTTGTCCCTGTTTGCAGGGTCTACCGCCACCGTGGGCTAGTCCGAACGTGTGAGATGCCTACATTTGTGGACTCTGATGCCAGCTGTTTGTGGACACATAGCTCACCCATGGGAGATGAGGTTCACCCTATTGGGGAATGGTCCACCTCCATATGAGATCTGACCAACCATGATGACGTATGAGCCATGAGATAGTCAGTGATGCCGACACACCACTAGGTTGGTTCGGTGGATGATTCATGTAGAGATGCAACACCCACTGGGCATGTCGCTCCTGTGCGGACTGTTTGCCACCAGCCTTGTGAGAGTCCGCTCCCATCCGCATTGCGGAGATGTACCACTCCTCGCTGCAGATATGTCTCTTGTTGTGTTGAGGTCGATCATCTCTGAGGTAGCACAGACCCACCTCTCGTTAAGAGGTTCGATCTCCATTGCCTGCAGTTGTCCATCATGGAGATGCCACATGCGGAAATGTCCCTGTGAGAGATGCCACCACCTTTGGATGATGGATACTTCTTGGCTGAGGGTCATAGTCCCTGACTGATGTGAAAACACGCCACCTCCTCTCTTCGTGCGCATCGTGTCTCGCCTCGGTGGTTGGAACAATTGTCCCGTTGTCCGACCACGGATTGTAGGCTACAGGTCTGGTGTCAACACTGTCATGGGCGCGATGCCACTCTATATGGACCCGAGTGCACCACACTGGTGTGGAATTGTGCGATTCTGTGCTCGCACGATGTCTCCGCACTCGTGATCGATTTTCTCTACCTTGGTGTTGACACTCCTCATGCAGTGCACCATCGCGGATGAGGCTGCCGACCATTGGAAATGTGCACGCCATCCTGAGATCGCCGCCCGCCCTTGGCTCGTGAGCCAACTATTGCCCACCATTGGAAAGTCGACTCCGAGTGAGATAGAGCTGGCCACCATGCGTGAGGATAGGCCCCTGGGTGTCCCCTGCGGTCCTGTCCTCGTGTGGAGACCTCGCTGGCGCTGTCCCTCTGGTGGTACCCTGGGATGGTCACCATTGGGATGCACTGCTCGACCATTGGGTCGCGAAGGCTGTCATGGTGAGTCCCTCTCAGCTCGATGGTGCACGCATCGCTAGCTCCGTGGGGCACGATGCTCCACCATGGGAGATGCGACCGCTTTGGAGACATGTCACCATGAGCGATTGCCACATGGGAGATGTTGGAATGTCACTGTTAGCAAGGTGCCCACCGTGGGAGGTCTGCCACCCATGAGCGAAGGAACTGGTCCCATGTGCAGAGATATGCCAGATTCACTCTTTGAGAGGACTGTTCATTTGGGCACGAATGCCACATACTCAGGTGAAACCAGTTGTCCACCCATCGCAGATGATCTGACCACCACTACTGTGTCGAGGATGTCCCCTGCCTGCAAGAGTGCCACCATGTGGTGCCCTCGAAAGGTGTCACTGTGTCAGATGCTCATCCACTGTCTCCGGATACACATAGTGTGTACTCGCGCATTGTGATGCCACTCGCATAGTGCACGATCGCTCCACACTCGCGCGCGCACACTGAGTTGCTCCCTGTGGCGCACGACTCGCACTGATCCCGCTCAAGGTTGGACGACGTCACTTTGTGAGATGTCCCATGGGAAATGCCACCATGGGAGATGTCACTCATGCCGCGAGATGTGGTTCCACTCCGACTGTTGTTCGCGGACCGACTCTCCCTGATGGGGAGATAGCCAGCCTACATTTGGAGCGCTCGCCATTTTGGTGAGACTCGCAACGCATTGAAAGATGTTGTCCCCATGGGAGACTGCAGCCACGATGGTGATGATTGTCCCTGGTTCTCGCAGTCAGCGCCAGTGCCGTGTGGGAGCGCACACGTCCGCTCGTGGTATCCTCAAGTGCTGCCACACTTGGCCACGCACTGCCACCGATTGGAAATGCCACCTGGTGATCCGCATGTCACCATTGCTGCGCAAATGTCACTGTTACAGGATGCCACCATGATGAAACGCTCGCACCAAATGCTCCCCTGCCACATGGAGTATGGCTCCCACCCACCGCGGGACAACGTCTCCAATGTGGGTAGATGTCCACCCTGAGGAAGAGTCTGCTCCCATGGCAGGTGCCACCATGGGACCACCTGGTCACGGATTCCTGTGTGCACGGCTCGCTCGTAGGTGTGAGGATGCCAGCTCCACTCGGCGCAGATCAGACCATTCTCGGACCACACTAGTACTACGTCCACTCGAAGAGAAATATCGTCACCACTGAGAGAGAATCGCTCTCTAGTTGGGATATGACTCGCCCCCACTGTTCTTTGGGATCCCCTGCTCGCATTGTGTGGTAGTACCCCTGATGCTCCACCCTTCGCACAAGGATAGAATCCCCGCGCCCGATCCCACGTGCGGGATAGTTGCCCCCAATCCCTCGGACGATGTGAGAGTGTATGTCACTCGCACCACTCGCTCGCGCAAGAGATTGGGTCTCCCTGCCTAATTGCTAGCTCGCACAGCTGCGATGAAGCTCCCCAAGTATTCCTCCCGCAACCTTTCATGTGCGTGGGTTACGACCCTTGCTCAGTCCCCACGGTGCTGTGGTTGCATCGTCTCATGTCGAGAGATGTTCGCCCATCGCGGAGCGATGTCTCCGCTCCCTCGCATTAGTGTCCCAGAAATGCCTCGCTCACGAGTGGGAGCCGAAAGCTGTCCCATGGGATGTGCCTTGTCAAGTCAGGCCGTCCGCCGATGGTCAACCAATTGTCCGCCTGCTGCGGAAGGTATTTCCCGCGGTCCAGCCGCGCCGCCGGCGGGCTCTCCAGAGGTGGTCCCAAGGCGTGGAAGTGTCCCGGCCCCGCACTGCAGGCCCGGGCGCCCCAACAACCGCATCAGCTGACCATGGGTAGGACTGGACCTCGTGCAATCCTCCAGTCCGAGAGCGAGGCGGGGCCCATCACGCAGCCAGCAGGCGTGCCGTGACCATGGGGGCGTCCGAGGGGTTCACGTGAGCCACTCGCGAGAGATCACACTGGGTGTGGAGCGGACGGGGAGCCGTTGAGGGACACTGGGGAGGTCAATCCAGGGTTCACTGCAGGTAGCAGTCATAGCATCACGGGTGTCTCATTCGACTGGGTCAACTTCGCAGAGGGAGACTTCACGCTAGATATGGTCACTCAGGGGTCTACTGATCGGAACGGTCAGGGTCGGAGAGCGGGTACTCTCTACATTAGGGGGGTGCAACGGGGATCTACTGCAGGGTCACGTCTCCAATTTGGGCATGCACATTCTGCGAGTGGCTCTCACTGTCAGGAGCCTTGTCAAGTGCGATCAGTCACGATTAGAGTCACAGTCCAAGAGCGAGGTGCTCGAGACGTTCGAACTGGGTCAGTTGACTGGGCTACAACATCAATTGGGGATCAATTCTGGGAACTTGGGGTCACCTCATTTGTTGGGTTCCAATCTTTGGAGGGAACACTGGAGGACTCAATGGCGTGACATTCAGGTGGGGGGACTACACTGCTTCAGGGGCTCACCGGGGAGGTTTCCCGCCTCGGCTCCTCACTTCCGGCAATGGGGGACGGGGACGCGGTGGGGGGGGGAGGGGCCAAGGTCGTACCTCTGCGAATCAATACCAGCAGCAGTCACACCGATCACCCCCCCCCCTTCCCGTCGGTGCTCACACTTCGCGGGGGACTCAATCCGCGGGGGTGACACGGGTAGGAGGACCTGGGGGACTGGGGTTAACAAGCACGTGGGGAGTACATCCCTTTGGGGGACGAGCGCGGGGAGCGGAGTATTTAATGGGACGAGAGTGAGGGAAACGTGCAGTGAGCACCGCGCGCAGGGGTAGAGCAGGAGCAAGAAGGAGGTGACACTGATCGGAGACATTGTGGGAGACTGGATGGGATTGGGGACAGTTGGGGCACTGACTTTCATCAGCGCAAGAGCAGCCAAGGCAGGGGACTCAGCTTGAGATGTGGGACACACTTGATTGGGGACCGATATGAGGGGGGAACTCTCACCCATCGCTGGGAGCGACTACCGACGCGCACATGGGGGTGTACACAGTTCGTGGGTCACTGGTCAGCAACCTCCGGAGCGCACATTATATAGGGTGGCGACCACGGCGATCGTAGAGGGTTACGACCAGGCGGAGTAGAGGTGTGACAGCGCGGATGCGGACAGACCATAGGGGGGCTATGACAGGGAGCAGGTGTGTTCCCCCACGCCAGGTGGTGAACGCTGTGTCGACCTGTGCAGCGTGTGACCTGTTCCGGTGCCCACCTGTTCAACTGTTGTCACATGTCTCTAGGTGATTGCCGCGCACCATGCCAAGGTTTGTTTCGACCTGGCGTCACCTGTGTGTCACACTGTGTGTCACCATGTTATGTCACCTTGTGCTCTGTTTTTTCATGTACCTGTGTGTCACCTGTGGTACCTGCTCACTTGTCACTTGTGCGTCACTTCCACGTGGCACGGGGGACACGCACGTGGCACTGGCAAATGTCACCTGTCAAATGTCACCTGCCCGTGTGACATGGTCACCTTTCACTGTTCAGACGTACTGTCACCGGTCCAAGTGTCAACCTGTAAAATGTCACCTGTCACCTGCCCATGTCACACCTGCCCATTGCCACCACCTCACCTGCACCTGTCACCTGGCAAACGTCACCTGCAAACGCCACATGTCAAATGGTCACCTGTCACCTCTCAAATGTGCAGCCTGTGAAATGTCACCTGCCCGTGTCACAGCCTTGTACCTGTCACACACCGATCTCCAATGTCACCTGTCACACATGCCTGTGTCACACTGTCTGTGTGACATTGTCACTCTGTCAAATGTCACCTGTCCACCACCTGTCACACCTGTCACACCTGTCACAACCTGTCCACACCTGTCAACACCTGCTGTCACTGTTCACACTGTCAACCTGTCACACCTGCCCATTAAATTGGGAGGTCCGTTAATTAAGGGGGGTCCGTTATTGGGAGGGTCCGTTAATGTGCAGGGAGGGTCCCTTAATTGGTGGGGTCCATTATTTGGGGAGAGTCCTCGTAGGTTGGGGGGGATTCATGAAATGGGGGGGTCCCTTAACTTGGGGAGGGGGTCCCCTAATTAGAATGTGTCGCGTTAATTAGGGTGGCGTCCATAAATGGAGTAGGGTTTTGTTAATTACGGGGATGGGAGGGGGCATCTGTGTGAAGTTTGGGAGGGTCTCTGTAATTGGGGAGGGGTCCGGTTAATTAGGACGGGGGTCCGTTAATTTGGGAGGGGTCCGTTAATAGGACGGGGATCCGTTAATTGGGGAGGGGTCCGTTAATTAGGACGGGGTCTGTTAATTAGGACGGGGGTCCGTTGATTGGGGAGGGGGGTCCGTATTATTTTGGGGGGAGGGGTCGTGTAAGACATTTTTAAGTGGGATGGGGTCGCCAGCTTGTGAAGTGAGGACGGGGATCTGATTAATTTAGGTACGAGTTCCCATGGGGGTCCCATTAGATTTTTGAGACCATCGGGGGGGAGCTTGCGTTAAGTTGTAGGCCTGTGGGTGAGTCGCTAAAATACTGGAAGGGCGAGAGTCATTATTGGAGAGGGGTCCCTTAAATTAGGGGGGGGGTGACGGCCTCTACCGTTAATTTGAATAGCCCCGCAGGGCGGGGGGGGTTTGGTCGCGGGGGGGGTTTCTGTTACCTGTCGTGCAGAGGTCGGGGACCGTGGGTGTCTCTTGGATGGTCGGGTCTCCGCGCGCGGGGGGTTTGATGGGGGAATTTTTGGGGGGTCCTCGGCGCCCGAGGGTTGTACCCTAGCCGATTTGGGGGGGTCTGGGGGGAATTCGTCGGCAGGGCTCTGCCGGCTCGAAGGATACCTCTGTGGGGTGCCCCTTGGTCCGGGGGGATTTCTGAGGATCCGGGGAGTTCCTGGCGGTGTGACCCGGTGGACTACTTCTGTGTGTGACCGGCCCGCAGGTGGACAGCGCGAGGCCAGCCTGGCGGTCCGTGGGTTGCCGAGAGACTTTGTGGGGGGAGGGGACTCGGAGAGGGGCGATTTTGGGGCGCCGTCCTCCTCGGGCGCGCGACACACCAACGTGCCTGGGGTTGAGACCCGCCCGCCCAGCCCCTCGCTGGCCCGCCCCTCTGCCATCCCCCCAACCCTTTCCCGACCCTTTTCCCCCTCCCGCGTCTGGAGCCGAAGCTCTGGAAGGGATGTGTGGGGGGTCCGGGGGGCGATCAATGGTGGTGAGGGGGGATCTGTGGAGGAGCGTGGGGCCGCCCCCGTGGTCCCAGAGCGCATGATTGACAGCTTGGGTCCCGGGGGATGGAGCCACTCACAGCCAGAGGTGGTGATGATTTGATTTGACACTGACCAGCCGGTCCCGGGGTCCCGGTGGCGCGTATGGAGGGGTCTGGGGGGATGTTATGTGGGGATCGCTGGTGGAATGGCGCAGACTTGGGGGGGATTTGTATTGACCATAGGGGGGAGTCGCACCATATTTGGGTTACTGTGCAGGGTTTGGGTGGGATTGATGATTGGACACTGATAACCACACCCTGGTGATGATTGACAGCTGATAATTCACGCCTTGGTGGATGATTGACAGCTGGCCGGCCCCCGGGCAGTGTGTCGTGCACACCGCTGGTTAGGGCTCTCCTTGCGGCGCCGGGCATGATGGCAGCTGGCTCCCCGGCCGGCCGTGACATGTCACACAGACAGGTGTGACACAGGCAGGTGTGACAGGTGACATTGGAGATGCGGTGTGTGACAGGTACAGGTGTGACACGGGCAGGTGACATTTCACAGGTGACATTTGAGAGGTGACAGGTGACATTTGACATGTGGCGTTTGGCAGGTGACGTTTGACAGGTGACAGGTGACAGGTGAGGTGTGGCATGGGCAGGTGTGACATGGGCAGGTGACAGGTGACATTTTACAGGTGACACTTGACCGGTGACAGGTGACGTCTGACAGGTGAAAGGTGACATGTCACACGGGCAGGTGACATTTGACAGGTGACATTTGCCAGGTGCCACGTGCCGTGTCCCCGTGCCACGTGGAAGTGACGCACAAGTGACACAGGTGACGCAGGTGACACAGGTGACACACAGGTGACACAGAGCACAGGTGACACAGGTGACACACAGGTGACACACAGGTGACGCAGGTGACACCTGGCATGGGGGACACCTAGAACAGGTGACACAGTGAACAGGTGGCACCGGGAACAGGTCACACCTGGCACAGGTGACACAGGTGACACCTGGCGTGGGGGACACCTGTCCCTGTCATACCTGGTGTCGCATCCCGGTGTCACCCTCACCTGGTGTAACCCCCACCCGGTGTCACCTGTGCCGGGTGTGACAGGACAGGTGTGACACCAGGGGGTGTCCCAGGTGGGGGTGTCCCTCTCCAGGTGTGTCCCCATCGCTGTCCCCCCCATTGTCCCCTCACTCTCGTCACGTGACCCTCCCCATTCATACCCTCTATGGCCCCGCCTTGTACCCCTGTGTCCCCCGGGTCCGTGTGTCCCCTGTCCCCCCCATTGTCCCCCCACTCTCGTCACGTGACCCTCCCCATTCATACCCTCTATGGCCCCGCCCCCTCTCTCCCTATTGGCTTCCGCCCGCGCACCGCAACCAATCAGCTCCCAGAACCTTCGGCGCGCGGAGGGGGCGTCGCCGCGCAGGGCCGGCGCTGATTGGCTCCTCCCCCCTCCCCGGGCGTAGCCCCGCCCATAGCGGAAGCAGGAAGCGGGCGGGCCGGCCGTGACCCGCGGGCGGGCAGCGCCGGCCGCGCCATGACGGGAAAATCGGTGCGGGACGTGGAGCGCTACCAGGCGGTGCTGGCCGGGCTGCTGGCCGAGGACGAGAACAAGTTCTGCGCCGACTGCCAGGCCAAAGGTAGCGCGGATGGGCGGYGGGGCCTGCGGAGCCCGCGCCGCACCGGATGCATCCCCTCGGTGCCCTCCCCCCCATCCAACCGCACCGGCCTCGCCGCTCGGTGCTCCCGGTGTGGCCGCTCCGCTGAGGGTTGGACACCCCCGGGTGGGTCTGGTGGGTCTGGCGGGGGTGGTGCTTCCAACAGAGGGGAGCGCTCCGGTGGTGGCGGGGGAACAACGGTGCTGGCCCGGCGGTTACGGGGGTTGTGCGGGGAAGAGAGGGCTGAGCCACCGACGGGGGCATCCGGGGGAGGAACGGGGCGGGTCTGGGCAGAAGAACGAGGGAGGGTCTGTGGGGCAAGAGCGGGCGCAGTTTGAGGGCGCGAGAAACGGGGCGGGTTTGGGGTGCAAGAACTGGATGGGTTTGTGGGCAGAAGACGGAGGATCTGGGGGCAAGAGCGGTGTGAGTTTTGGCGGCAGCAGAGCAGGGTGGTTTTGGGGGCAAGAACTGGAAATGGTTGGGGCAGAGCGGGGTGCGGTTTGGGGCAGAGAGGCAGGTGTGGGTTGGGGGCTAAGAAACTGGATGGGTTTGGGCAGAGAACGGACGGTTTGGGGGCAAAGAACTGGCATGGGTTTGGGGCCAGAGAAACGGGCGGGTTTGGGGGCAAGAGAACGCGGGGGTTTGGGCAGAGAACGGGGCGTGGGTTTGGGGCAGAGAACAGGGCGGTTTGGGGCGCAAAACTGGCGATTTGGGTTTGGGCAGAGAGCGGGGCGGTTTGGGGGCAGAGAACTGGAGGGTTTGGGGCAGAGAGCGGGGGGGGTTGGGGACAAGAACGGGTCGGGTTTGGGGAAGAAGCCAGGGCGGGTTGGGGCAGAGAAACAGGGTGGGTTTTGGGTGAGAGAATGGGGTGATTTTGAGGAAAAGAATGGGGTGGGTTTAGGGCAGAGAACGGAGGGGTCTGGGGGCAAGAACWGGGTGGGTTTGGGGCAGAGAGYRGGGTGGGTTTGGGGCAGGGAAGAGAGTGGCTTTGGGGGCAAGAACAGGGTGGTTTTAGAGGAAAGAACTCCGTGGTTTGAGAGGGAGAACGGGRTGGGTTTTGGGGCAARAACAGRGTGGTTTTTGGGGCGAGAATAGGGTGGATTTAGTGGAAAGAASCCGGTGGTTTTAGAGGAAAGRACTCCGTGGTTTGASAGGGAGAACGGGGTGGGTTTTGGGGCAATAACCCGGTGGTTTTGACGGAAAGAACSCGATGGTTTTAGGGRAAAGAAYTCYGTGGTTTGAGAGGGAGACTAGGATGGTTTTGGGGAAAAGAATGGGGAGGTTTTGGGGGCACAMCATGGTGGTTTTAGGGGAAAGAACCCGGTGGTTTTAGGGGAAAGGACTCCGTGGTTTGAGAGAGAGAACAGGATGTGTTGGGGGAGAGAACCGGGGTGGTTTTGGGGGAAAGAACCCGGTGCTTTGAGAGGAAGAACAGGGTGTGTTTGGGGGAAAGAACCCGGTGGTTTGAGAGGAAGAACAGGGTGTGTTTGGGGGAAAGAACCCGGTGGTTTTCGGCTGAAAACCCCCAGATTTTTGGCCGCAGCCCCGCTGGGTTTGGTGCGAGTGGCAGCGGGAGGAGCTGCYGGAGGAGCTGCGGTTCCCGAGGGGAGATGGGCAGGGACCGGCCCCAAATCTCCCAGTGGGAATCCCGGGAAACAGCCCAGAGTGGGAGGGSGCCTCTCCTGAAAGGGGGAAGGAGAGGGACCGGGAAAAGCCGGCGCTGTGGAATGGAGGGAATTCCAGCTGGGGAGTCACATCCTGTCACCTGGGGCTGGAATGCTGTGACCTCACCCCGGGATCACGGACCACTGATGGAATTCCAGATTTTTATCCTCCTTTCCCCCTGTGAGGGTGGCGAGGCCCTGGCACAGGAATCTGTGGCTTCCCCATCCCTGGAATTACTCAAGTCCAGCCTGGGATAGTGGAAGGAACAGAAGGAACTTTAAGGTCTGTCCCAGCCCAAACTATTCCATGTTTTCTCATTTTTATCCTCCTTTCCCACCTGGATTTTCCCTGTGAGGGTGGCGAGGCCCTGACACAGGAATCTGTGGCTTCCCCATCCCTGGAATTACTCAAGTCCAGCCTGGGATAGTGGAAGGAACTTTAAGGTCTGTCCCAGCCCAAACTATTCCATGTTTTCTCATTTTTGTCCTCTTTTCCCACCTGGATTTTCCCTGTGAGGGTGGCGAGGCCCTGGCACAGGAATCTGTGGCTTCCCCATCCCTGGAATTGTTCAAGGCCACTCTGGGATAGTGGAAGGAACAGAAGGAACTTTAAGGTCCCTCCAAGCCCAAACTATTCCATGTTTTTTCTGATTCCAAGGTGTGTTATGACCCTGGTCTATCTGAGCTAGGAAATGTTTGAATTCCAGAGGATAAAAGAAAGGAATAAAACTGTCCCTTGTCCCCTCTGGTTGCTGCTTTGTTTTCCCTGCARCAAAAGAGTTAAAGTTGCCCAAAATCCTGTTTTAATGAGCTGCCATAATCTCTTGGAGATCTGGACTTGAGCCTCTGTTTCCCAAGAGCTCCTGGAATTGAACTTGGAGGAGGGATTGGCCAAATCCATCTGTAAACAAAGGGCTTGGTCACCTCAGTGTGACCTCCAAAACTGCACAGCCCCCTTGAACAAATTCAAAATCAGATAATTAGGATTTCTTTTCACCCCAAACCACAATAACCTCGTCCTTCCCACCTGCCTGAAGCACACCTGCTGGTGCTGGAGATCAGGATGTTCCTCCCCTGTGCCAATCCTTTCTCTCCTGGCACCTCCTGGAGGGCAGAAACAGCTCCTTTATCTCAGCTYCCAGGCCTGGGAGAGGGCAAATTCCACCAAAATGGGAATAAATTCAACCCCACACCTCTGGGTGATGGAGCTTCTCCTGGTCAGGATCCCAGTTCATTAATTATTAKCATTTTAATGAAGTTCTGGTGTGGGGTTGAGCCTTTCCAAAGCTGGAAGCTGCTCCTGGCTGGGAGCAGGGATTGCAGCAATCCTGGAGAGCAGGCTGGGGCTGTCCCCAGCTCTCTGATCCACTAATTACCCCCTGCACTAATGACATTCCTGGCACTGGGAAATCTGCTCTCCCAGGCACGTGGGAAGCTGCCTCTGCCCAGAGTTCCACGGATTTGCTGCAGTTTTGGGGCAGTTTTTGGTACTTTTGATCAATGTGGGCCATGGAGCTGTCTCTGCATGGAGTTCCAGGGAGAAATTGTTGCATTTTTGGGGCAGTTTTGGTACTTTTGGTAAATGGAGCTGTCTCTGCCAGAGTTCCAGGGAGAATTGTGCGTTTTTGGGGCCAGTTTTGGTACTTTTGGTGAATGGAGCTGTTTTTGCCCAGTTCCAAGAATTCCTGCGTTTTGGGGCAGTTTTGGTACTTTTGGTGAATGGGAGCTGTTTTTGCCCAGTTCCAAGAATTCCTGCAGTTTTGGGGCAGTTTTTGGTACTTTGGTAGTAATGGAGCTGTCTGCTGCCAGAGCTCCAGAGTTTGCTGCATTTTGGGGCAGTTTTGGTACTTTTGGTCACTGTTGTTATGGGGAGCTGTCTCTGCATGGAGCTCCAGGGAATTCCTGCAGTTTTGGGCAGTTTTTTGGTACTTTTGGTGAATGGAGCTGTTTTTGCCCAGTTCCAAGGAATTCCTGCATTTTTGGGGCAGTTCTGGGTACTTTTGGTGGAATGGAGCTGTCTCTGCCAGAGCTCCAGGATTTGCTTCAGTTTTGGGGCAGTTTGGTACTTTTGATCAATGTGGTGCCACAGGAGCTGTTCCTGGCATGGAAGCTCCAGGAATTCCTGAGGTTTTGGGGGCATGTTTTGGTGAATGGAGCTGTCTCTGCCCAAAGCTCCAAGGAATTGCTGCAGTTTTGGGGCAGTTCTGGTATTTTTAGTGAATGGAGCTGTTTCTGCCCAGAGTTCCAGGGAGAATTGTGCATTTTTGGGGCAGTTTTGGTTACTTTTGGTAAATGGAACTGTTCTCTGCCCAGAGTTCCAAGGAATTCCTTGCAGTTTTGGGGCCAGGTTTTTGTACTTTTGATCAGTGGTGTGCCATGGGAGCTGTTTCTGGCCTGGAGTTCGAGGGAGAATTGTGCATTTTTGGGGCAGTTTTGGTACTTTTGTGTGAATGGAGCTGTCTCTGCCTGGAGCTCCAAGGAATTGCTTGCAGTTTTGGGGCAGTTCTGGTACTTTTGGTTAAATGGAGCTTCCTCTGCATGGAGCTCCATGGAATTCCTGCAGTTTTGGGGCAGTTTTTGGTACTTTTGGTAAATGGAGCTGTTTTGCCCAGTTCCAAGAATTGCTGCACTTTTTGGGGCAGTTTTTGGTACTTTTAGTGAATGAGCTGTCTCTGCATGGAGCTCCAAGGAATTCCTGCAGTTTTGGGGCAGTTTTTGGTACTTCTTGGTGAATGGACTGTCTCTGCCCAAAGCTCCAGGAATTGCTTCAGTTTTGGGGCAGTTTTTGGTACTTTTGATCAATGTGTGCCATGGAGCTGTCCTGGCATGGAGCTCCCGGGCAATTCCTGAGGTTTTGGGGCAGTGTTGGTGAGTGGAGCTGTCTCTGCCAGAGCTCCAGGAATTGCTGCAGTTTTGGGCAGTTTTGGTACTTTTGGTGAATGGAGCTGTCTCTGCCCAGAGCTCCAAGGAATTGCTGCAGTTTTCGGGCAGTTTTTGGTACTTTGGTGAACGTGGAGCTCTCCCAGCTCAGATGCCAAGGAAGTCCTGATGTTCCTCCTGCACCATCCCACTTACTGCCATGGAAAGAAGAGCTTGGCTCCAGGTGGGGCCCTCAGCACTTCCAGCTGGGCAGGGACTGGAGCAACCTGGAACAGTGGGAAATGTGAATTAAAATGAGCTTTAAGGTCCTTCCCACCCGAGCCAGTGTTGAGATTCTGGTAAAATGCCCAGGGGTGGTTTTGCTGCTGCAAAAACTCAGATGCTCTTGTTTTGCAGAAATTGGGTGGAAATCTCTTCACTCTCTTCCTCTTTTTGTTGCCAATCTCGTAGCTTTGAGGGGAACTGGAGAGCTGAGGCCAGGGCAGTTGCTGAGTTCTAAAATCCTTCTCCTGGAGTTTTTGCTGTGGGAACCACTTTGGAAAAACACCTGGAGAGAGCAAGCCCTTTGCCTGGCGCATGTGGTTATTTTTGCTGCTGGTGCCATTCCAAGGGTGGCTGTGGTGCTGCTTGCTCCCTGTGTGTGTGTGTCTGAGAGATAACAGAGCTGCCTGCACAGCCTGAGCTGAGCATCCAGCAGCACATTCCCTGCTTGGAATGCGAGAACCTGGAGCTGGGATGGCTGAGGAGGGAGAGGGATGAGGTGAAAATCTCCTTCGGGGATTTGGAAAATTCCCATTGAGCGACCACAGAGTGGATTCGTTGCTGCTCCTACAGCTGCTCTGCACCCCCAGCTAATTGTGTTTGGTTCTCTCCTTCTCCCAAACTCTTCCCTCTGCTTCTCCAGTCCCATCCATTGCCCCAGCAGGCTCCGTGGATCCCGGCTGGTGCCGTCGGAGCGGGAGCTGCCCAGGAGCAGAGCCCAGAGGTTCCCCAGAGGTTCAGGCTGCCCTGTGCTCCCCCCTGCTCTGTCTGGCTCTTCCTTCATCCCTTTGGCTTGTGAGATCATCCATGGGTTCCAGGCTCTGAAAAATGTGACTTCTCACTCCAAATTGGTGTTTCCTTCAATCCAGGAGGGATTTGTGCAGGCCTGAGGTGAAGCTCCACCAACTTCATCAGAGCAGGGTTGGTGCCAGGTGATTTTGCTTTCTATGGTGTTCAAATCCCTAGGAATTTCAGGTTGCCTTGTTCTCCCCCCTGGTCTGTCTGGCTCTTCCCTTCATCCCTTTGTCTTGTGAGATCCATGGGTTCCAGGCCTAAATCCATCCTTTGTATCCTGAGGGATTAGGTGGGAGAAGCGCTGCTGAACACGGCATCAATCCAGGTTTAATTATCACCAAAAAAGGAAAAAAAAAGGGGTAGGATTGGGAAATCCCTGCCCAGAGGGTGGTAAATTATGGGATGGGAAGGGGGGAAAGCTTGGGGTGGAGTAGGAGTACAAGAGGTTGGACTTCTTATTGTTATCTTATGGGGGAGCTGCTTTGTCCAGCCTAAACTCTGTTTATCAAACCAAATATTCCCTGCAAAATCTGCATGACTCAACTCCTCCTCCTCCAGCAGCCTCTTGAGCTGCAGCTGAATTTCCCTTTGCAGGCAGAGCAATTCAAGAGGAACTTTTTTAAATAGCTGCTGGAACAGCTGCATGGGAGGAAGGAGGATGAGGATGGCAATGCTGATGGAGGGGAGTGGTGCCAGCCTGTGCCTTCAAAAACCCAAAGTGATGGCGGCTGGAACTGCTCAGCTCAGCTTAGGAAATCTGGGCATGAGGAGAAAGCTCAGCTTTAGGCATGGAATCTTGCCAGAGGACCCATGTGGGTTGTGTGTTCATTTGAATCCTCAAGCTGCAGCCACAATATTTGGGATCTTCCATTTTCTGCTTTTTCTGCTCTTCAGTTCAGATCTGGTGCACAAACGGAGTGGAAATGCCCAAATTCACTTTATCCTTCTGGAATCTTCACCTCAGCAGGTAAAACGGGAGAGGACACAGCTCTGTCCACCCTGGAGCTGGAGGAGGATGAGGATGGCAATGCTGGTGGAGGGGAGTGGTGCAGCCTGTGCCTTCAAAACCCAAGCTGGACTGCTCAGCTTGCTTAGGAAATCTGGGATGAGGAGAAAGCTCAGCTTTAGGCAAGGGAATCTTGCCAGAGGGATCCATGTGGGTTGTGTGTTCATTTTGAATCCTCAGCTTGCAGCCACAATGTTCTGGGATCTTCCATTATTCTGCTTTTCTGCTCTCCCAGTTCAGATCTGCGTGCACAGAGGAGTGGGAAATGCCTCCAAAATTCACTTTATCCTTTCTGGAAACCTTTCACCTCAGCAGGGTAAAACTGGGAGAGACGCAGCTCTGTCCACCCTGAGCCTGCCTGGAGCTGGAGGAGGATGAGGATGGCAATGCTGATGGAGGGGGAGTGGTGCAGCCTGTGCCTTCAAAACCAAGTGGTGGAGCTGGAACTGCTTCAGCTTGCTTAGGAAATCTGGATGAGGAGAAAGCTCAGCCTTAGGCATGGGAAATCTTGCCAGAGGGATCCATGTGGATTGTGTGTGTTCATTTGAATCCTCAGCTGCGGCCACAATATTCTGGGATCTTCCATTATTCTGCTTTTCTGCTCTTCCCAGTTCACAGAGGGAGTGGAAATGCTCCAAAATTCACTTTATCCTTCTGGAATCTTCACTTCAGCAGGGTTAAAACTGGGAGAGGACACAGCTTGTCCACCCTGGAGCTGGAGGAGGATGAGGATGGCAATGCTGTGGTGGAGGAGGAGTGGTGCAGCCTGTGCCTTCAAAAACCCAAAGTGATGGGGCTGGAACTGCTCAGCTTGGCTTAGGAAATCTTGGGATGAGGAGAAAGCTCAGCTTTGGGCATGGGAATCTTGCCAGAGGGACCCATGTGGGTTGTGTGTGTTCATTTGAATCCTCAGCTGCAGCCACAATATTCTGGGATCTTCCAATTATTCTGCCTTTTCTGCTCTTCCCCAGTTCAGATCTGGTGTACAGAGGGAGTGGAAATGCTCCAAATTCACTTTATCCCTCTGGAATCTTCAACTCAGCAGGGTATAAAACTGGGAGAGGACACAGCTCTGTCCACCCTGAGCCTGCCTGGAGCTGCAACTTCCCTCTCAAGCAAGGGGAAAAAAGCATCAGTGTTCCCATCAGGGGTTTGTGGGAATTAGTTGTAGGAAATCCCTTTAAGCAGAGGCTCTGAGTCACACTTGGCCTACATCTGCCAGAAATAGGGATAATCCTCAGAAGCAGCAGCACCTGGGCTCTCTGTGTGCTGACCCACCTGGGATGGAGGTGGGAAAAGAAAAAAAAATCCCAAAAAAAAAACCCCCACGTGATTCCCAGCTGGAGTAAAGTTTGTTTCCTATAGAAACTGCCAGGAGTTATGTAAGGAAAAGGCAGCTGCAGTTCAAGGGGAGCTCGTGCTCCAAAATGCAAAGTAGGTCTTGAAACCGAGCAAAAAGTCAGGAATAGCTCAGGGCTCCTTCAGGTTGGTCCCTCGTAGTGATTGTTCCCTGTGTCCCAGGAAATCTGGGACAAAATTGGAGTTTTTAGGAGGAGCTGTCTTGAACTTGGAGCAGTGAGTGCAAGCGGCTGGGTTTACCTGCGCTTAATAAATTGGTTTTTCTCTATTTTTGGTAATATATGCCATTCCTTCCTGCCCTTTCCCTAAGAATTTCAAGGGATGTTTAGCTCATGATGCTGAAAATCAGTATTAATTGTAATTAAGATATTAATTCAGATTATTATGATTTTCATGGTTAGCTCTAGATACTTGAAAAAAATTCTCATCCATCAAACTGACCCAGGACCTTCCTCTGCTCAGAGCTTTGTTAAAGACTTTGGGGCTTCTAAAACATCCATTAATTAAATTGGAAAACAGAGTCTAAATATTTTCAACACAAGTGACGAATTAAAAACATCTTAAAAAGCAGCAAAATTCTATTTACAGCATCAAAAGCCAACTCGGTATGGCAGAGCTTCCACCTGCTGCTCTGCTTCAGGTGCACCTATCACCTAAATTATTTGCATTTCATGAAATTCAGACCTCTTTGGAATCTGCATTTCTAGCATTTGGCTGATGTGTGGTTTGTTCCAAAAATGATGCCACAGGAAGTCCATCGGATTGTGGAACTGACTGATTTTTTTTTTTTTTTTTTTGATGTATATTTTTATTTTTAAGCTGTGTCACCATCAGTGTTGATGATGTCACCCAGTTGTTTTTCATGGATCCTGGTGATAGAACTGCTTGAAATTGTCCCTGTCACCTTTTTATTGACTGGAGGAACATCAACCCTTTCTGCAGCAGCAGGAAAGCCCCACCCTGCTGTTCACAGAAATTTTCATTTCCTCCTCCTGCACTTCAAAGAACACATGGTAGCAGTGATAAAAATGCTCATCTTTACCCAAAAAACACACAAATCTTGGTCTTCAAAGCCACCAAGCCCTCAAATATTGGATATTTTTTGCTAAACTGAAGATTTTCTGGCAGAAATCAGAGCCAGCCCCTTTGGTTTTCTTGCAAAATGTGGTTGAGGCCTGTAATTATGACTGTGTGGGGGAAAAAAATGAAAATAAAACCCCCAAACAGCCCCTTTTCTTCTTCAAAGGCGTCACTACTGCGTATTTTCTTTGACATCTCTATCACTGTGCACCTCTCACATTCTTTTGTAGTCAGGTGCGTTACTCTTGTAGATCTCTTTAATGCAATCATACGTTCACCTCTTGTGTAGTGGGTGTTCAAGTGAGGCTTTGGTGGCTTTAAGCCATCCTGAGAGCTTGCGAGCGAAATTCTCTTACGCTTCTCTTCAGATCTTGGTGCCTAAATCTGGGATAGCACACTACTCAGCGTATGATTCACAATCTCCTATAAATTCTCCGAGTCGAGATTCCCCTGATCCCTGCTAGGCGCAACGTTTCTCTCGAGGGCCTCAGCTCAGTTATTTAATTATGTTCGTCTAAGATACAATCAGATACACATCATTGTATACACATTAGGTTATGGTTGTGGAGAGGATGGTAGAAACCTTATAGTTGACCCCCACAGGTCACTCACAGTGCGAGAGAGAGGCTGACGATTTCCAGCAAAATGAGGCGAGCAGGAAGAGGTTAGAGTTTATTATGTGTCGAAGAGATATCATCAGGCCTGCATTCTTTTGCTGTGCGACAGGCACTTCATGAGCAATTATAGAAATGTGAAGCAATAGAAAACCTATCCTTGTAGCGTGCGCGCTCAATCTATCTCACTCATCTCACTGACAGAACATCTAATGCGAGTGTATGCCGGACTCTATATGAGAGAGCAGAAGGGATATCCATCTTCGAGGATCTCTTGTGAGTCTCATGTTGCCCTCAGCGCTCTCATAGGTTCTCACAACACAAGACACATAACACAAAAAGAGAGGGCATCGGATTATTCGTCCATCTCGGGAGAACATAAGCGAGTATACAAGCCACTGCTCGTGTATTGCTCTCCACCTGTGTTAACGATGACAAGAAGCGACTGAATGTGTAGTTCTTATACCTCGCTGTGCTGGGATTTTCTGTGTCTTCCTAGGTGCCACAGAAGATACACTTCCACTCAGTCCCTTCCCTCTCGCTGGATCGTGTTCTTCTTTTGCCGTGTTAAAGTTGTCTCCCTATAAAGTCCTGTCCAGTTTCGCTTCTCAGAGCGAGTAAGCGTGAGCGAGGAGAAAGTTGGTTTATAGCCACACGACAGTGTTTTCTCTACCACAGCTTAACTGAGCAGGAGGATCTTTGCAAGCTATGAAAATGGCTCTGCAAGAAAAATCCAATATGAGTGCAATTTCTCTTTAACCAGAAGCAAGTGTAACCACACAAAGGAGAAGTATGAAACCTCGTTGTAATTTCTGTTATGGTTCTTTCCATCCTATAGACTCATGCAAAAACCATAATATGATTGGCAATTTATTTCAGCTTGGACTTGAAGGAAATATTGTCTCCTGTGTGTGGAAGACTGCTCACTTAATGCTAGAGTGGTGTGTGTGATTATAACACACCCTCGGCCACGGCGAATATATTCTTGATATCCAGTGGTAGAGACAATGTCCACCCAACATCCCTTCTCTCCCTTGCAGACTGTAATGTGATATCCAACTCAAGGCGCAGACATGGAGCATTTTTTGGGATCCATGAAAGAAGCTTGCTCATTTCCCCTGGGAATATTTCACCAGGCCCTCAATCCTGCCCATGGAAGCAGCTCCTTTTTTTTTTTTTCCTGCTTTTCCTTTTCCAAGGAGCTGTGGTTTTGCAGCCAGCTCCTGGTTTATTTTTAAATGCTTTCTGCAGAGTTATTACAGCAAAAAAAAAAAAAAAAAAAAGTTGCCTCAGGAACTTGGGCCAGAATTTGGTGCCTGAGTGAAGGGTGAGGAGTGAATCCCCTCAATTAAAACCAACTCCAGGGTGTGAACTTGGAGCAAGTGACTCATTTGGAGCAGGCTCCTGGGGCTGGGAGTTGAAAAGGGAAATTAGGCTGGGGGTTTTAAAGGGAATTAGGATCCTTTTCAGTCATTCAGATTATTCAGCAGCCCTTGGAGCATTAATGAGCAGCATTAGATGGGGACTGGGGCTGGCACGAGCAGCTTGGTATGTGGAGTTTGTTTTGACAGGCTGGGATGTAAAACAGGCTCTGGAATTGTCTCCTGGAGCTGGGCACTGAATCCCTGCTGGATCCTCCTCCCTTGGGAATGTTCAGGAAAGCTGGGAGTGAAAATTCACTGAGCAAGGGATGCTTTGGGGTTTGTGATCCTCCTGCCAGGCTGGGCTCTGAAAAATGCTGGGATTCTTACTCCAAATTGGTGTTTCCTTCAATCCAGGAGGGATTTCTGCAGGCCTGAGGTGAAGCTCCACGAACTTGGAGCAGAACAGGGTTGGTGCCAGCTCACTTTGCTTTCCATGGATGTTAAAATCATCCCTAGCATCATAAAATCAGACATAAAATCATCATAAAGCTGAGACAGAAGTGGTGGCAGCACCAGGCAAGGCTGGCACTGGAGCAGACTCCCTGGAGCAGGGGCTGGGCACTGAATCCCTGCTGGGTCCTCCTCCCTTGGGGATGTTCAGGAAAACTGAGAATGAAAATTCACTGAGCAAGGGATGCTTTGGGGTTTGTGATCCTCCTGCCAGGCTGGGAGTGCATCCCAAGGGGTCTGAGCTAACCCAAATCTGCTCAGTGGGCAGCCAGGCTCTGAAAAATGTTGGGATTCTTACTCCAAATTGGTTTTTCCTTCAATCCAGGAGGGATTTCTGCAGGCCTGAGGTGAAGCTCCACCAACTTCCTCAGAGCAGGGTTGGTGCCAGGTGATTTTGCTTTCCATAGATGTTAAAATCATCCCTAGCATCATAAAATCAGACATAAAATCATCATAAAGCTGAGACAGAAGTGGTGGCAGCACCAGGCAAAGCTGGCACTGGAGCAAACTCCCAATTTTCCATGTGGGAATGGGGTTTTCATTTTGGCCTGGTGGCTCTGAGGGCCCTCAGCCTCAGGGGAATTGATTTTAAAACATCAACCCAAGGGTTCTTGCAAGAAACAAACTTTTTTTAGTGGTTTAAGGAGCTGAATGTTTCTGTTGCCTTCTCTTCAACCCTCTGGGAGATAAATCCATAATTCCCTGAGSCAGGAGGGTGAGGTGCCCCTGTCCKCARTTAGTGGTGGGTGTCAGGGTGTGCCCRCTTTTTGTGAGGGGTGATAATTCCCCCAGGCAGCTCTGCACTGCTGATTAACGCTGCCCTGTTGTTACTTAGTAATACAAACCCATTTTTCTCAGAAAAAAAATGTTCCCCTAAACTCCAACCCAGGCGTTTTTCCCCCTTTTTTATCACTGGAGCTGCTGCAGAGTCTGAGCTGGGCTTGGGTTTTGGGGAAGTGAAAAGCAGCAGCACGGGGTGCAAGTCACATCTGGAGATGCCACCTGGAGCTTTTTYGAGTCGAGTCACCTTGAAAAGAGCTGTGAAACCCTGGGGAAATGCCTGCRAAAAGCCCTAAAAAGCAAAATCTGAGTCGCTGGGCACTCGCAGGGAGATTTTTAGTGGGAGATGTTCCAGTGTGAGCTGCTCCGAAGAGGGAAGTGGGAGGTTGTTTACATCTGCACCAAACCCTTCCCCCCTCCCACAACCTCAGGGCTTTAGGAGACATTTTAAAAGAACATTTTTAGAAGGCATTTGAAGGTTAAAGTGTTGGTTTAGTTAAGCTGGGTGTCTGGGAAGGGGATATTGGAAGGTGTTGGATCCGACCTGACCCCACCAGGGTTTGCTGTGGCTGCAGGCTCAGGGAGGATTTTGGAAAATTCAGATTTCCTCCTCTTGTGGCTCTGGGGTCCCTGGGGTCACAATCTGTGAAAACCAACCCCACATCTCCCAGATCCTCTCTTCCCTTTAGGTTTGAAACCTTTCCTGCAGCACCTTCTGGCTGTGCAAGGRCACCCAAATCCCAGCTGGAATCTCCCCAGAAAACAGCTCGCCCCTGGTTGTATAATGAGTTTATTGCTGGGAGGGGTTCAAAAACCCCCTAAATATTCATTTTAATTCAAATAGAACCAAGCTGCTCCATCTTGGCTCTCTCAGAACTTGGATTTGGGAGTTGCAGCACATTCCAGGTGTGGTTCCCTTGTTGTCCCAGCCCCCTGAGGGGACACTGGAGCAGCAGGAGGATGTGMCACTACCCCTGAGTCATGTTTCAGTGGGAGGTTGTGGTGGCCTGAGCTGGTCCATGTGACAAACCCAGTGAGCTGATTACTCCAGGAGCTGCCCATTAATCCTTTTAGTCCTATCAAGGCTAAATTTATCTGGAGTTTTAAATCTAACCTTGAATCTCATGATAATCCTGCCAGCAGTCTCACGTTAGAGGYCTGGGGGTGGATCTGGGAGAGAATTCTGTGTAGAAATCACAGGAAGGATCCTGGCTAAAGGTTTTATTCCTATTTTTTGGGCATGTTCAGGTGGTGCTGAAGTTGTGGGTTTTGCTTTGATAATAAAGGAGGTAATAAAGGGACTGAGGTGTAGGCAARGGTGTCTGGGAAGTGAATTTCTCAGCTCCATTAAATTGATATCATTCCCAAAGGCCACTCCTGGAGAGGGAAAAAGCAGCAAATAATGRCAGGAAAGGCCAGAAAACTTAATAAAGGAGTTTTTAAAGTGAATTCCCTGGAAGAGGTGCTGGAGTTACCTGTTGGAGATTGGACACCTGTGCTCTGGAAGGGTCCCTGAGTGCATTATCAGCTCCAAATCCCTCAGGATGCTCCARGCTTTCCCCAGGAGCAGGAATTAAACTGTTAACAGCATCTCAAATACAGCACTGCTTTTTTAGGGCTTTGAAATTACACTTTCCCCCTCTTCCCCCTCCCACCTCCCTCTCGTTAACTTGAGGCTCTGCTATTTTAGCTGTGGCAAGAAAAGCAGGATAACTCTTCATCATCCAGAAGAATGTCTGGAGAAAAGGGCTGGTGGAGGCTGTTTGATCCCTAATTCTGTGTTTTCCCAGTTTCTCATGCACTGGGACASCAGTTTGTGCTGGGAGCTGGGAGAAAAAGGGTTGAATTTTAAAATATTCCTAAAATATTCAGGATTGAAGGTCTGGGAGAGGGGTGGGAACTCCTGTGGATCTCTGTATGCCCTGCTGGGATTCCTGGGTGCATCTGAGCTCCTTAATCTTTCCCTTCTGGATGTTTTTTTGATCCCTGGCATGATCTCCCATCCACMCCTTGGAGCTGTCCTGCATGAAAACCAGGAATGTCTGACCTTAATCAATGCCTTTATTTTATTTTGACCCAGGAAAAGCAAATAAAGTCCATCAGAGCTGTGGAAACTGGAGTGAACTGATCATTCCTTGGGCTGGGATTGGTTTTGGGGCCAAATCCTGGGCTCAGTGCTTGGTCCTAGCTCAGCTGGGAATTCCTGCCCAGCACTGAGGAGATTTAAAGATGTTGAGTGGGGTTTTTTTTTGCTGTAGGGAATGTTTTGGAGCTGATTCCAGGTTATCCAGGAAAAAAAGCAGGATCACAGACATAGCAGAGCTCAGGGGGTTGGAGGTTTTTGGGTGGTTTAAATTCCTGTTTTCCTKCCTCTTCTTGTGTGGATGGAAGARGGAGGCAATAAATCTGCAGGGATAATGATTGGAGAAGATTTGGAAAGGATTTTATCCARTTCCTTCCTCAGAGCAGGAAAAATGCAAAAATTTACCTCAAATTCAGCTGTTTTGGAGRGATTTTAGATCTGAGGGGTTTTAGATCAGTCATAGCACCAGGTGTGAGCTTTTTCGTGGTGAAATCAGGAAATCTTTCCCTCATTTCAGTGATTTTTCCCTCATAGAAAGGAAAGGACAACAAAACTGTTTAAATTCTTGATTTTTTCCCCTCTTAGAGCTGTTTGGTTTGTGTGGATGAAAGAGRGAGGCAATAAATCTSCAGGGATAATGATTGGAGGAGRTCTTGGAAGGRMYTTRTCCAGTTCCTTSCTCAGAGCAGGAAAAATGCAAAAATTTACCTCAAATTCAGCTGTTTTGGAGGGATTTTAKATCTGAGGGGTTTTAGATCAGTAACAGCACCAGGTGAGAGCTTTTTCTTGGTGMAAYCAKGAATTTTTTCCCTCATGTCAGTGATTTTTTCCCTCACAGAAAGAAAAGGACAACAAAATTGTTTAAATTTCTGATTTCTTTCCTCTTCCTCTTGGAGCTGTTTGATTTGTATGGATGGAAGAGGGAGGCAATAAATCCCCAAGGATAAGGATTGGGAACATCCTCCTGATGTGGAATTCCAGTTTCCAGCCTGGATGAGAATCCAAAGGCTTCAATCCCAGTTCACTTGGTGCAGTTTCCCAGTTGCTCCAGGCAAAAAAAAAAAAAAAAAAAAAAAAAAAAAAAAGGGTTGGATTGGTGGGAAACACTTTCTCGTCTCTTCTCAGGGCCACGATGGGCATCCTGGAATATTGGGGTGTTCATCTGCATCCGCTGTGCCTGTGCGGGATCCCAACAGGAACCTGGGAGTTCCACATATCCAGGGTCAAAATCTGTCAACCTCGACCAGTGGACACAGGAACAGATCCAGGTGAGGGCTGGGATAACACTCTGAGGGGTTTTTTTTTTGAATAAACCAAGCCAGGATAGCCCAAAAAAAAATGGAGGAAGTGGAGGACGAAAGAAGAATTCAGTTGGGAGGAAAAGAAGCAATAAAATGTCCTCATTCCAGGGCTGGACAAACAGCAGAGAGTAAAGCTCAAGGAGCTGCAATATCTCTGTTAAATTACCAATTCCCTGCTTCCCCACTCTCCTTCCAGAGGGATTTGGGGGTTGCTAACAGGATATTTATCCTGCCTTGGCTAAAAATTGCTCAGAATTGGCCAAATGGGGTGGGAAGGGGTTGGAGCAGCTGCCTAGGCATCCCTGGGGGGGTGAAAAGGGCTTTCAGAGGATCCCCCTTTCCTGGATTTCTCTCCTCTGTCAGCTTGGGATGCTGTGGGAGAGCTTAAGCCTGGGAAAGGAGAATTGAAGGAGTTTTTTTTGGATTTCAGTGCGTGCAGGAGATGGGAATGGCAAAGCCAATCGTCTCTACGAAGCCTACCTGCCCGAGAACTTCCCGGAGGCCCCAGACCAGACCAGCATCCTTTTGGTTATTCCCTGGAAAAAAACGTGGAAATTCCAGGGAAATTTCCATCCTGGAGCTGTGGTGTTAAACCTCCCTGAAGGAGAAGTTGTTCCCTTGGGCAGGGAATGGGAATGAAGGGGTTGGGTGGAGAACTGGGACACCAAGGTGACCACACGGAGGCTTCTCTTTTACTTCAGAGCCTGTTGGATTGGACAATAAAAAACTGGGAAATCATTCACTCTGAAATTCTCATTTTGGAAGAGCAAGAGAATTTTTGCTTTTATTTTTTGGCTTAAATTGAAAACAATGCACTGGAATGGAAAACAACCCTTAAAATCCCTTTTTTCCAGTGGGATTTATCTCGTCCCAGACAGACCAGCATCCTTTTTTTATTCCTGGAAAAAACGTGGAAAATTCCAGGGAAATTTCCATGCCTGGAGCTGTGAGGGTTAACCTCCTGAGGGGAGAAGTTGTTTCCCTTGGGCAGGGAAATGGGAAAATGAAGGGGTTTGGGGTGGAGAACTGGGACACCAAGGTCACCACAGGAGGCTCTCCCCAAAAGTTTTAGAGCCTGTTTGAATTGGGACTAATAAAAAACTGGGAAATAATCACTCTGAAATTCTCAATTATTGGAAGAGCAAGGAGAAATTTTGCTTTTATTTTTTGGCTTCAGAATGGAAATAATGCAGGACCATGGAATGGAAAGCAAGCCCTTTAGGAAATCCTTACCTTCCAGTGGACTTACTCTCGGACCCCCAGACGACCAGATCCTTTTTTATTCCTGGAAAACAAAATCGTGGAAATCCAGCGAACTTCCATCACTGAGCTGGTTGAGTTAAACCTCCCTGAAGGAGAAGTTGTTCCTTGGCCAGGGAATGGGAATGAAGGGGTTGGGGTGGGAGAACTGGGACCAACGGTACCACAGGACAGGCTTCTTCCAAGTTCTAGAGCCTGTTTGGATTGGGGACAAATAAAAAAACTGGGGAAATATTCACTTGAAGATCTCTCATTTTGGAAGAGCAAGACGAGAATGTTTGCTTCTTATTTTTGGCATTAAAATGTCGAAAAAAATGCACTGGAATGCGAAAACAACCTTTAAAATCCCTTTTTCTTCCAGTTGGGATTTATCTCGTTCAGGATCTCTGATATGTCAGAGTGAACCCAAAATGCTGAAGGTTTGGAGGAAATGAAGAAGAGTTTTGGGTTTTCAAAGTGCTGAATATTCCAAAGGTCTATGGAGACCTAATTGTGGGCCTTCCAGGACCTGAAGGAGCTTGCAAGAAGAGATGATTTACAAGGACAGGATGGAGGGGATGGGATTTTGGTAGATGTGGGATTTTGGGAAGGAATTCCTCCCCTGTGAAGGGTGAGGAGGAGGCCTGGAATGGATTTCCCGCAAAAAAAAATTGTTGGCTTTGCCCCCATCCATGGAAGTGGTTCCCCCAGGCTGGAATGGAGCTTTGGGATAGTGGAAGGTGCCCTGGCCCATGGAAATTTAAGGTCCCTTCCAAACCCAAACAGGCTGGGAATTTCTCTGATGGAATTTTTCAGTGCTTCCAGCTGTAAAACTCCCACTTGCAGGAATGCTGAGTAAGCAGGGCTAGAATGATTGTGAAGACCTAGAAAAAATCACACCCAAGCACCTTTCCAACCATCATTGTTTTGAGTTAATCTTGGTGCCTGAAGGTGCTTTTTGAAGGTGCAGGATCCTGTTTGTGGACACTTTGATCTGAATGTTGCCTGAGGGGATCTTGGGAAACAGAAAAAACAGTGGGAGACACAACACCAGCAAGAAGCTTTAAAACTCCTGATTTAAATTCCCTTTTATAGCCACTGAAATAACCTGAAATAACCCAGGGGCAAAAACTGAGTTGGGATCCCAGCAGTAAATTTTTTAGAAAGTTACTGCTGGAAATGCTCTTTAAACAATGAATTTAATTTTATTACAGCCATGTACCTTGTTCCTCCCTGTCAAATAAGGCCTCTATTTGGAATCCTTTGTCCTTAACCAGCTGCTGTAGAGTTGTGGAGAGTTTTTCATCCGGGATAAATATGAGAAAAAGAAATATATGGACAGAAGCATCGACATCAACGCCTTCAGGGTGAGTCTGGGAGGCCTAAAATTGTGAATTAAAAACAAAATATTAAAATATATAATCGAAGATATTCCCTGTGTCAGGAGAAATCTCTTCTCCAAGGGCTGCTTGAACTCATGGAGTGACTTCCTGAGGAGATTTTTGAAAGATGCTGAGTGGGTTTTGTTTGTAGGGAATTATTCTGGAATATTCAGGGATATTTCAGGTTATCCATGGAAAAAGCAGGATCAACAGGACATGGGCAGAGCTCAGGGGGTGGGAGGTTTTTGGGTGGTTTAAATTCTGTTTTTCTTAAACCTCTCTTCATCTCACTGATTGGTTTTGTGTGGATGGATGCCCTCACATTGGATGGAGAATTTGGAAAGATCTTTATCCAATTCCGTTGCTACCGAGAGGAAAATGCCAAAAATTTACCTCAAATTTCATTTTTTTTTTTTTCTGGGGAATTTTTTAACAGATCTGATGGGTTTTGATCAGTACAAGCACCAGGTCCTGAGCTTTTCTGGGTGAAATCAAGAACTTTTTCCCTCATGTCAGTGATATTTCCCTCACAGAAAGAAAAAGGACAAACGGACACTGTTTAAGATTTCCTTGATTTATTCCCCTCTTGAAGCTGTTTGATTTGTGTGGATGGAAGAGGGAGGCAGTAAGTCAGGGATAATGATTGGAGGAGATCTTGAAAGATTTTATCCCCAATTCCTTGCTCAAGCAGGACAACAATGCAAAAATTTAACCTCAAATTCAGTTTTTTCTGGAAGGGATTTTAGTATCTGATGGGCTTTTAGATCAGTAACAGCACCAAGGTCTTGAGTTTTTCTTGGTGCAATGCAGTGAACTTTTTCTTCTCCATGTCAGTTGATTTTTTCCATCACAGAAAAAAAAGGAAAACAAAACTGTTTATAATTCTGATTTTTTCCCTCTTGAAGCTGTTTATTTGTGTGGATGGAAGAGGAGAGGCAGTAAAATCAGGGATTATATGGAACTTGGAGAGATTTGGAGAAAGGATTTTAATCCAAATCCATTGTCAAGCTGGAAAACCTGCAAAAATTTACCCAAAATCAGTTTTCTGAGGGATTTTAATATCTGAGGGGTTTGTAGATCAGTAACAGACACTCAAGGTTTTGAGCTTTTTCTTGCGTGAAAATTCAAGAACTTTTCCCTCAGTCAGTGATATTTTTTCCCTCACAGAAAGAGAAGGACGACAAATGGAAAAGGACACGAGTCAGAAAGAAAACTGAACCCATATCTTGAGAAGGTGAAAATGGTAAGATCAGGAAGAAAAACCATGGAGCCACCCCTGAGGCAGAGCAGAGGGATTCCAGCCTCCTCTGGAGCATTTTTCTGGCCTCAAAGTCACAGCCCTGGGGCTTTTGAGTCACTGCTGGAGTTTGTTTTGCTCTGCTCCCCAGACACTGAGCAGATGTGCAGGTTGGAATCCTGCTCTTCCCTCTGGTTTTTCCAGCTCCAAGCAGCTGCTTCCTCCCTGGTTTGAACCTGCTGGATTTACATATTGGGACAAAAAAAACGGGGAAATATTCGCTCTGAAATTTCTCATTTTGGAAGAGCGAAGAGAATTTTTATATTTTTTGACTTAAAATCCACTGGGGGGAAAAAAGGGATTTTAAGGGTTAATCTTGTTAAAACCATTGTGAATCTTGTTAAAACCATTTCAGAGTGATCCAAAAGCTGCACAAGATTCGTGTTGTTTCTTTTCCCCAGCCAGCAAAAGAAGGACGAAACGCAGCAATCCAGGAAAAGTTCCCCCAAATCTGAGCCAGTGCATGGACTTGCTGGGCCTGGGTAAAGAGAATTGGTGTGGAAATTGTGGGAATTTGAGGGGTTCCAGTGCTGATTTTCCTGTCGGTGAACAATTCCGGAATTAATTCAGCTTGATAAAAGTTTCATGTGTTCCCTTTCTCCTGGAGCCTGTGGTTTTCCAGAGCAGCTGGAGCTCTCTCAAATTCCAACAATTTTCTACATAATTTCTACAGATTATGTAGAAATTGTGGGAATTTGAGGAGTTCCAGTGCTGATTTCCCCTGTCAGGTGAACAATTCCAGGGATATTCAGCTTGGGAAGAGTTTTCGCCATGTGTTTCCCTCTCCTGGAGCCTGTGGGTCCTGGAGCCTGTGGTGTCCAGAAAATGTGGAAATGTAAGAAATTGTGGGAATTTGGGAGTGTCCCAGTGCTGATTTTCTCTGTCAGGTGAAACAAAGTCAGAATCTGGCACAGGAGTAGCCCGTTTTAGGAAGATTTTTCCATGTTTTCCCTTTTCTGGAAGCCTTGGTGTTCCAGGAGTCGCGCTTGGAGCTTCCTCAAATTCCCGACAATTTTCACATAATTTCTACAATTTTAGAAATTGGTGGAATTTGAGGAGTTCAGTGCTTAAGGATTTTCCCTGTCAGGTGAAGCATATCCATTCCATACGGAATCCCCTGCAGGAATATTCAGCTGTAGGAAGTGGAAAGTTTTCCCTACGTGTTTCTCCCTTTCTCTGGAAGAACTGAGTGGGTGTTCCAAAGGAAGCAAGCTGTGGAAGTTACAAATTCTGGGAAATTTAGAGGGTTCGTAGTCTAATTTTCCCTGTTCAGGTGAACAATTCAGAATCTGTCAGGAATACATCAGCTTGGAAGAGTTTTCCATGTAGTTCTCCTTTTTCCTGGAGCTCTGGTGTCCAGCAGCAGTGGAGCTTTAATGGGACACATCGCAGGACCTGGAGGCACTTCCAAAATCCTGCCTTCCAGGCCTTCCCAGCTACCAGAAGGGATGAGGGAGGTGGGGATCAAGTAATGTGGTGGGGTGGCATGTGGTGGCACAGAGTGTCCCAGGCGGGACTACCCCATGACAATCTCTGGTCCTGGCAATGACGTCAATCCGGTGACAACTGCCGTCACCAACGGGCTGCGGCCCAGCAAGCCCTGGAGAAGGACTGGACCTCTTTGCATCCGTGGGATCCAGCTCAGACTCTCCAGGAAGGTTGAGCTGGGAATGCTGGGCTTGGAAAAGCCTGGATTGTGTCACGAAGCACGTGTCATTTGGGATGGGAGGGACATACAAAGGGCAGGGACATCTTGCCTGGCCAGGGTGCTCCGATGCTGGTCTTGGCACTTCCAGGGATGGGGAATCCACTGAGAATGCAGTGGTTCACCACTGCTGCCTAAACCTTGCTTCATTCTAAATTATCTTAATCTAAATATTCTTATCTAAATCCTGAAATCTCTCTCTCTTCCATTCCCACATCTGGGAATGTGTGCCACTGTGTTCATACATACACATCACGCTTGCTGCCTGAATGTTCCTCATCGTAAGATTGTCCTGTAAATTAAATCCTGATATTTTCTCCCTCCTCAGCGTTTGAAGATAGGAAATCTCCTCTTCATTCCAGTCTCTTCTTCCATTCCCTCAAACCTTTGCTTCATCTAAATGTCACCTTTAATTAAATCCTGAAATCCTTCTCGTTCACACATTGAAGAATGAAAATATCCCTCTTCCATATACCCACAGTGTGGAGATGCTGGTGCCACTGTTTCACATACCATGACACAACACAACATTAGTTGTGCTCCCTTAAACCTTGCTTCATCTAAATTTTTAATTAAATCTGGTAAATCTCCCTCCTCCCATCGTGTTGAAGAAGTGAGGAATCTCCTCTACCCATCTCCCATTCATCTCTCTCTTTCCATGTTCACAATACGTTTGCTTCAATCTAAATTTTCCCTTAATATAAATACCTGAAAGATCTCTCCTCTTCAATGTTGAACGAATGAGGAAATTTCCTCTTCCATGACCCCAGCACGTCCCCGTGTGTGGATGATATTCCCCTTTCCCTATGCTGGTTTTGCCCTGATCCTGTCTGTCTGTCTGTCTGTCCCAGGTTGTTCTGCTCCATTGCCAATCTCTTGGAAGCGCCGGCTTCCGTTGCCGAAATCTGAATCTGTTCCCGGAGCCCGGAGGCCAAGGGAGGAGGTGGGGAAGGAGAGCAGCTCTCCAAACTCCATCCTGTCCCTGTATGGCTCTCCTAAAGCGTCCCAGGTGCCAGCACAGTAATCCCTGCTGTGAGCTGGGACCAGAGAGGCCTGTGGGGTTGTCTCGGGAGCTGACAAAGCTTCCTAGGAAATGGAATTGTGGTGGGTGTGGAAGGGAATGTGAAGCGTATCCCTTCCAGCCATGCACTTTCCACACATCCCAGGCTGCCTCCAGAAGCTGGCCTTCGGCATTTCCCAAGGATGGCCGAACCACAGCTTCTCTGGGAAATCCTTCCAGTCCCTACAGGGTAGAAATTACCCAATATCCCAATATTCCAACCACAACCACCTCTGGCACTGGAGGATCAGGGAGAAATCTCCATCCCAGTATCACCGCAATCCTCTGGCCCATGGGATCAGGGAGAAATTCCCTCCCAATAATACACTACCCAATCTGCCGCTGTTAGCTCTGAAATCAGGGTGAGGAAGTTCCTTCCAAATATCCAACCCACCCTCTGGCACTGGAAATCAAGT
>NDFG01000015.1:494705-512389 GCA_002167245.1 Sporophila hypoxantha
ACAAATGGAAAAGGACCAACGAGTCAGAAAGAAAACTGGAACCCATYATCTTTGAGAAGGTGAAAATGGTAAGATCAGGAAGAAAAACCATGGAGCCAYCCCTGAGGCAGAGCAGAGGGATTCCAGCCTCCTCTGGGAGCATTTTTCTGGCCTCAGTCACAGCCTGGGTGCTTTGAGTCACTGCTGGGAGTTTGTTTTGCTCTGCTCCCCAGACACTGAGCAGATGTGCAGGTTGGAATCCTGCTCTTCCCTRCTGGTTTTTCCAGCTCCAGCAGCTGCTTCTCCCTGGTTTAGAACCTGCTTGGATTTRACAWTTGGGACAATAAAAAACYGGGAAATATTCGCTCTGAAATTCTCATTTTGGAAGAGCGAAGAGAATTTTTAATTTATTTTTGACTTAAATCCACTGGGGGAAAAAAGGGRATTTTAAGGGTTAATCTTGTTAAAAACCATTGTGAATCTTGTTAAAACCATTTCAGAGTGATCCCAAAAGCTGCACAAGATTCGTGTTGTTTCTTTTCCCCCAGCCTCAAAAGAAGGACGAAACGCAGCAATCCAGGAAAAGTTCCCCCAAATCTGAGCCAGTCATGGACTTGCTGGGCCTGGGTAAGAGAATTTGGTGTGGAAATTGTGGGAATTTGAGGGGTTTCAGTGCTGATTTTCCCTGTCMGGTGAACAATTCCAGGAATATTCAGCTTGATAAAAGTTTTCCATGTGTTTCCCTTTCTCCTGGAGCCTGTGGTTTTCCAGGAGCAGCTGGAGCTCCTCAAATTCCTACAATTTCTACATAATTTCTACAATTATGTAGAAATAGTGGGAATTTGAGGAGTTTCAGTGCTGATTTTCCCTGTCAGGTGAACAATTCCAGGGATATTCAGCTTGGGAAGAGTTTTCCATGTGTTTCCCTTTCTCCTGGAGCCTGTGGTGTCCCTGGAGCCTGTGGTGTCCCAGGAAAAATTGTGGAATGTAGAAATTGTGGGAATTTGAGGAGTTCCAGTGCTRATTTTCCCTGTCAGGTGAACAATTCCAGGAMTCCTGCAGGARTATTCMGTTTAGGAASAGTTTTCCAYGTGTTTCCCTTTTTCCTGGAGCCTGTGGTGTTCCAGGAGCAGCTGGAGCTCCTCAAATTCCCACAATTTCTACATAATTTCTACAATTATGTAGAAATTGTGGGAATTTGAGGAGTTCCAGTGCTGATTTTCCCTGTCAGGTGAACAATTCCAGGAATCCTGCAGGAATATTCAGTTTAGGAAGAGTTTTCCAYGTGTTTCCCTTTTTCCTGGAGACTGTGGTGTTCCAGGAGCAGCTGGAGCTTTACAAATTATGGGAATTTGAGGGGTTCTAGTCCTAATTTTCCCTGTCAGGTGAACAATTCCAGGAATCCTGCAGGAATAYTCAGCTTGGGAAGAGTTTTCCATGTRWTTCCCTTTTTSCTGGAGCCTCTGGTGTCCAGGAGCAGTTGGAGCTTTATGGGACAACCAGGACCTGGAGGCACTTCCCAAATCCTGCTCCAGGCCCTTCCCAGCTCCAGAGGGATGAGGGAGGTGGGGATCAGATGTGGGTGGGGTGGCAGTGGTGGCACAGAGGTGTCCCCAGGCTGGGGACACCCCCAGGACATCTCTGTCCCTGCAGACGCTCCGGTGACAACGCCCGTCACCAACGGCCGGCCCAGCAGCCTGGAGAAGGACCTGGACCTCTTTGCATCCGTGGGATCCAGCTCAGACTCCTCCAGGAAGGTGAGCTGGGAATGCTGGGGCTTGGAAAAGCCTGGTTGTGTCACAGAGGCACAGTGTCATTTGGGATGGGAGGGACATCAAAGGGCAGGGACATCTTGCGCTGTGCCAGGGTGCTCCATGCTGGTCTTGGACACTTCCAGGGATGGGGAATCCATCTGGGAATGCAGTGGTTCACCACTGGCTGCCCTAAACCTTGCTTCATCTAAATTTCTTAATCTAAATTTCTTAATCTAAATCCTGAAATCTCTCTCTTCCATTCCCACATCTGGGAATGCTGTGCCACTGTTTCACCATACACATCAGCTGTCTGCCCTGAATGTTCCTTCATCTAAATGTCCCTTAATTAAATCCTGAAATCTCYCTCYTCCRCRYTGAAGAATGARGAATCTCCCTCTTCCATTCCCACRTCTCTCTCTTCCATTCCCCTAAACCTTGCTTCATCTAAATGTCCCTTAATTAAATCCTGAAATCTCYCTCYTCCACRTTGAAGARTGAAGAATCTCCCTCTTCCATTCCCACATCTGGGAATGCTGTGCCACTGTTTCACCATCAAACACACATYAGTTGTCTGCYCTAAACCTTGCTTCATCTAAATTTCTTAATTAAATCYKRAAATCTCCCTCYYCCAYRTTGAAGAATGAGGAATCTCCCTCTTCCATTCCCAYATCTCYCTCTTCCATTCMCCWAAACCTTGCTTCATCTAAATKTCCCTTAATTAAATCCTGAAATCTCCCTCTTCAATGTTGAAGAATGAGGAATGTCCCTCTTCCATGACCCCAGCACGTCCCCGTGTGTGGATGGATATTCCCCTTTCCCCCCTGCTGGGTTTTGCCCTGATCCTGTCTGTCTGTCTGTCTGTCTGTCTGTCCCAGGTTGTTGGCTCCATGCCAACCTCTGGAAGCGCCGGCTCCGTTCCCGAAAATCTGAATCTGTTCCCGGAGCCCGGAGGCAAAGGGGAGGAGGTGGGGAAGAAGCAGCTCTCCAAAGACTCCATCCTGTCCCTGTATGGCTCCCAAACGTCCCAGGTGCCAGCACAAGGTAAGCCTGGTGTGAGCTGGGACCAGGGGAGGCTGGTGGGGTGTCCTGGGAGCTGACAAACTTCCAGGAGAAATGGGAATGTGGGTGGGTGGGAAGGGAATGTGAAGCGTATCCCATTCCAGCCATGCACTTTCCACAATCCCAGGCTGCTCCAAAGCTGGCCTTGGGCATTTCCAGGGATGGGGCAACCACAGCTTCTCTGGGAAATCCCTTCCAGTCCCTCACAGGGAGAAATTCCATCCCAATATCCAACCCAACCCTCTGGCACTGAGGATCAGGGAGAAATTCCATCCCAGTATCCAACCCAACCCTCTGGCCCTGGGATCAGGGAGAAATTCCCTCCCAATATACAACCCAAATCTGCCCTTTAGCTCTGAGAATCAGGGAGGAATTCCTTCCCAATATCCAACCCAACCCTCTGGCACTGGGAATCAGGGAGGAATTCCCTCCCAATATCCAACCTAAATCTGCCCTCTGGCACTGGGAATGAGGGAGGAATTCCATCCCAATATCCAACCCAACCCTCTGGCACTGGGATCAGGGAGAAATTCCCTCCCTATATCCAACCCAAATCTGCCCTTTAGCTCTGAGAATCAGGGAGGAATTCCTTCCCAATATCCAAACCGACCCTCTGGCACTGGGAATGAGGGAGGAATTCCATCCCAATATCCAACCTAAATCTGCCCTTTAGCATGAGGAATCGGGGAGGAATTCCCTCCCAGTATCCAACCCAACCCTCTGGCACTGGGATCAGGGAGAAATTCCCTCCCAATATCCAACCCAAATCTACACTTCAGCACTGGGAATCAGGGAGAAATTCCCTCCCAATATCCAACCCAACCCTCTGGCACTGGGATCAGGGAGAAATTCCCTCCCAATATCCAACCCAACCCTGCCCTTTAGCTCTGGGAATCAAGGAGGAATTCCATCCCAATATCCAACCAACCCTCTGGCACTGGGAATGAGGGAGGAATTCCATCCCAATATCCAACCCAACCCTCTGGCACTGGGAATGAGGGAGGAATTCCATCCCAATATCCAACCCTGCCCTTTAGCTCTGGGAATCAGGGAGGAATTCCCTCCCAGTATCCAACCCAACCCTGTGGCACTGGGAACCCATTCCTGCATGCCGCTGCCCAAATTCCCTCTCCATCTTCRTTGAGAACTGTGAGCAACACCAAGAACAGCTCAGCCCAGACATCCCCCACCAGGCTGTGGCTGGAATTGTGCCATCCCAGCCCCTGAACTGACCCCTTTTTCCCTGCTCCCTGCCTTTTCCCAGGAGCGATGTTCATGGCGCCGGCTCAGCTGGGCTATCCCGCCGCTCCCTACGCCGCCTTCCCGGGGGTGCCCCCTTCCAGCAGCATGATGGGGGGCTTGATGGCCCCATCCGTGGGCATGCTGGCCCAGCCTGGAGCTGCTGGCATGGTGGCACCCGTGGCCATCCCAGCGGGCTACGTGGGCAACGTGCTGGGCGTTCCCAACGGGATGATGGGSACGCAGCAGCCCGGCTACGTGGCCGGGGTGGCCGCCGTGCCCCAGGCCGTGTACGGGGTGCAGCCAACGCAGCAGCTGCAGTGGAACCTCGCCCAGGTGAGGGGGAGGCTCCTGGAGGGGTTTTCCAGGGTTTTTCTGGGAGTTGGGATGGGGGGGAATGAGGGGATCTCCAGGGCTTTGTGGTTGGGGTGGGATTGGGTGAACCGGGCTTGGGTGGGTTGTGGAGGGGGGAAGTGGGAGAGCCTGAGGATCCCAGGATGGGTCAGGTTGGGAAGGAATTCCAGAGGTTGAGTCCAATCCCAGCCTCATCTCCCATGGACAGCTCCAGGGGTGAGGACTCCAGAATTCCCTGGGCAATTCCAAGGCCTGACCACCCTTTCCATGGGGAAATTCCTGCNGGACTCCAGAATTCCCTGGGCAATTCCAAGGCCTGACCACCCTTTCCATGGGGAAATTCCTGCCCTGAAATCCTCCCATAGCTGGGGACTCCAGACCTCCTTGGGCAGTTCCAAGGCCTGACCACTCTGTGGAGAAATTCCTGCTGATATCCATCCTGCCCTGAAATCCTCCCATATCTGGAGACTCCAAACCTCCTTGGAAAAATTCCAAGGCCTGACCACCCTTTCCATGGGGAAATTCCTGCTGAGATCTTGAGGATCCTGAAATCCTCCCATACCTGGGGACTGCAGAATTCCCTGGGTAATTCCTAGTCCTGCCCACCCTTTCCATGGGGAAATTCCTGCTGCTATCCTGAGGACCCTCAAGTCCCCCCATGCTGGGGAGCCCCCCCCTGCTCCCCTTCAGGGCTCTGCTGTTTTTGGGAGCCCTGGGCACTGTCCAGGCCCATCCCTGACCTCTCTCCTGTCCCGTTTGCAGATGACCCAGCAGATGGCTGGGATGAACTTCTATGGAGCCAACGGAATGATGGGCTATGGACAGTCCATGGGAGGAGGAGGAGGAGGAGGAGGAGCCCAGGGCAGCAACCCCTCCCTCAGCTCCCCGCTGTGGAAATGAGCCCTCGCTCGCACGTGACCATTTCTGCCTTTGTTCTGTTCTCCAAACCTGCTCCATGAGACGTTCAGGGTTTTTTTGCTTTCAGGTTTTGGGGAGGGGGGGACCCAGCCCAACCTGAATATTTGGGTTTTTTTCCATCCCTGAGCTCCATCTCTGCCTTTCCACTGTCACAGCCRCGGGGACAGCTGGGTGGCCACGCCACGAGCTCAGCCCCGTCCTCAGCACAGTCAATGCACGCAGGGGAGGGGGAACCTCCCTGCACAAAGCTCCACCAGAGCTCCTGGGTAGCACTTGATGCCCTGCTGGGCACCTGGGCACAGGTGGGAACTGGGAAATCTGGACTGAATCCTGCCCAGAAAGCTGGGATTTCTCACTTCGACTCGCAGTGTTAGATTTATTTTTATTTTTTTGGGTTTTTTTTGGGGGGTGGGGAACCTCGTTTGGTGCTGAGGAACTGGATTGAAGCCGAGCCCAGGGGCAAGCAAGCCTTGCTACCTCCTCCCTCGAGGGGAGCTCTCCCTGCTCCCACCCTCCTTGGAACCAAAGTCCTTGGGAAAAGCCCCTCTCCCACCCACCCTGAGCAAGCAGGAATCTCGCCCAGAGTGGGGGCAAAGCCGATGGAATGTGACAAACTTGCACTCCAGAGGGAATTCTCTGGCTGGTGTTAAGATTTGATGGAATTTCACTTTTTAACAATCTTAACCAGAGTTAATTCTCCGGGGGCCCAGAGCCCTGTGCAAGTTTTCTTACACTTTAAAAAATTATTCTGACATCCTAATTTATACTTTTTTCATATTTTTTTTTTTTTTTCTGTTTTTGTTTCGTTCTTGTTGTCGTCGTTCCTGTGTAAAATCCTGGTTCCTCCCTTTCCTGGCTCGCTTGGGACATTTTAATCTTAGGCAGATTTCTTTTCTCATCTCCAGTAGAACCCAAAACTGCTTCAAAATTCAGCAAGAAGTCAGACTTGTGGTCTGCTCTCTCCTGTGGATATGTAAATTCCCAAATAAAATATTGCAGTGGACTCCTCTGGTGCTGGTGGTCACTCCAGGTGTGGGAATTTRGGGAATTTCATCCCAAAAATCAGCCCAAATTCCCTCTGGTTTTGGGCTCTGTCCCAAATGCCAGGGAGCTGAGGGAGCTCAGCCAGGCCTGGAAGAATCCAAAGTTGACACTTTTATATACAAACCCCTCAGCTTTGGGATGGGGGGAAGGTGGAGCAGAATTCCTGCAGCTGCTGGGATTCAATKATTTCATTCCAGCTTTAATTCCATTATTCCAACCATTTTAAACTCGGGTTTAACAAAACCTCATCCAAAAATGTGAAGGAACAGGGAAAATCAGAGAATTCCAGGATKGTTTGGGTCCCCTGCTCCTTTCCCCATCCCAGATTTCTCCTTTGGACACTTCCAGGGGTGGAGCAGCCACAGCTTCCCTGGGAATTCCATCCCAGCCCCTCCTCAGCCTCACAGGGAGGGATTTCATCCCAAAAATCCCACCCCACCCTGCTTATTCCCATTTTTCCTGGGAGGGGATTTGGGAACCCGGGAGGTTTTGGGGTCTTTTATTTATGATGGGATTTTTTTCCTCAATTCAAACCTGCTTTTTCCAGTGAAAAAAAAAATGTTTTATTCCATTCCCTTCTTTCCCAGAGTATCCATGAGAGGTTGTGGGATAATTTTTTTTTTTTTTTTAATTTTTTTGGGGGGGAAAAACTCAACTCAAGCACAAGCAAAAAGTTTTCAAGCTGGCTTTAATCATCTCCACTTGCTGCCCCGATACTGTACATGCAAAGCCAATTAAAAGGTGAATAATTCAGCTTTTCCTCCCTTTGTTTTGTTGGTTTTTTTTGGGGGGAGGAAAAKGTCAGGAATATTTTACAAAACAACGTGCGCCCTCAGAGCCGTCAGTCCCGCAGATAGAAACCACAAAAATACAAGAGTTGGACATTTAAGAAAGGACCACGCACACATAGAAAACGGGACAGGACACAGGTAGAAAATTCCATTTGCTCGTTTTTTGAAATATTCCCACTTTTCTGTTGCCATCCCAAACCCATCCCCTGCTCTTGGATGTGGGACTGGGGCTCCGAGGATGCTCCAGGTCCCCCCTGCCCGGTGATTTTTGGGGAGGGTGGGGTTGTGGAATGGGAGGAATCTGTCATTAAACCCAGTTTAACATAAATTGTTCAATTATGCTCCCAGAAATCCTGAAATCTGCTCCCAGAAACCCCAAAATCTGCTCCCAGA
Organism: Sporophila hypoxantha; assembly: GCA_002167245.1. Lineage (NCBI taxonomy): Eukaryota > Metazoa > Chordata > Aves > Passeriformes > Thraupidae > Sporophila > Sporophila hypoxantha. Next base: position 502,237 of record NDFG01000015.1, read on the forward strand.
AACCCCAAAATCTGCTCCCAGAAACCCTAAAATCTGCTCCCAGAAACCCTGAAATACCAAGGAAAATCTTCCCCTGGCTCTCCCTTCCCCCTCAGCTGCCACCTTCTCATTCAGTGCCAATTAACTCGTGGTTAATTAAGCTCTGACACTTCCCCCTTCTCGTGGTGATCCATTTCCATGCAAATTTTGGGGGATTTGAGGCTAAAATGTGAGGGATTTTCAAATCCTTGTGGGGTTTTGCACTTTCACCCCCATCCCTCCTTTCAGCCTCGGCTTCYAAGGGTTTGGAATTTCTGGCAGAGCTCTGGGAGCATCTCCTTGCCTTTAATCCCTCATCATTCCCACCCTTTTATTCCCTTTTATTTTATTTTTAATGGACATAAACCAGTCTGGACTTCCACAATTCCCTTTCATCCCCCCCTCAAACTTTTTAGGGGGAAAGATTCCTTATTCTGGATAAAATCCCTTCCATTTGGAATGAAAATCCWGAATTTTTGSATGGGATAAACATTCCCAAACTTCACTTTGCCCACTCCCAAAAATCCATTGGAGTTTTCCCCCTCTGCTTTTATTTCCCTGGTGCTGCTGCCAACCTGAATTCCAGGAGAAATTCCCAACTTTCTTTTCCCCTTTTAGGTGTAAACTTGAGGGATTMATGACAGATTCCAGAGTCCTGGATCATCCTGAACATTCCAGGGATGAATTCCGAGCTGGGGAGGAGGATGAGGATGATGATGATGGGGAAGATTCTCTCCTTTCATGAAAAGATCAAAGCCCTTTAAGAAAACAAGGCCACCAACTTCAAAGTGCTCTGAACATTCAGGGGCTCCCCCTTGGGATCGGGAATTCCTTTGGGATATTCCCTGGGGTGGGATTTTGTGGCCAGACAGCGCGTCACGCAGTACCAAGGGATTGACGACGATGGCATTTGGGAAAGAAGAATTTCTGTCCACCTCCCAGGGGCTTTGGAAAAGGATTTGTGCCCTCCCAAAAGGCTTCTGGAAAGGATATTTGTGGCGCCCTCCAAGGGGATTGGATAAAGGAATTTGTGCCCCTTCCAAAGGCTTGGGTGGAAAAGGATTTGTTCCCATCCAAAGGGGATTGGCAAAGGGATTTTGTGGCCCCTTCCGGAGGGATTTGAAAGGGAATTTGTGTGCCACTTGCCAAGGGATTATGAAGGGAGTTTGTGCCCTTGGCCACGGGGATTTGAGAAAGGGATTTGTGGCTCCCGTTCCCAAGGGATGTTGGAACGAGGGATTTGTGCCTTCCAAGGGATGTGTGAGAGGATTTGTATGCCCGGCTCCAAAAAGTTTAAATTAGGAAAGGGAATTATGTGCCTCCTCCAGGGGGCTTGTGGAATAAGGGAATTGTGTGCCCCTCCAGAGGCTTTGGAAAGGGATTTGTCGCCCTCCAAGGGCTTTGGAAAGGATTTGTGCCTCCTCCAAGGGAGCTTTGGAAAGCTTGATAGGGGGCCCCTCCAGTTTGGAAAGGATTTGTGCCCCTTCCAAAGTTTTGGAAAGGATTTTGTGCCCTCCAAAGGCTTGTGAAAAGGATTTGTTGCCCCTCCAAAGGTTTTGGAAAAGGATTTGTGCCCTCCAAGGGCTTTTGTGCCCTTCCAAAGAGTGCCTTTGGAGAAGATTTGTGCCCATTCCAAAGCTTTGGAAAGGGCTTGTGTGCCCCTCCAAAGGTTTTGGAAAGGGGTTTTTTGCCCTTCAAAGGCTTTGGAAAAGGATTTGTTCCCCTCTAAAGGTTCTTGGAAAAAGGGATTATGGCCCCTCCAAGGGCTTATGTGTGCCCTTACACAAGGGCCTTTGGAGAAGAGGATTGTCTGTGCCTCGCCAGGGGTGGGAAGGCGAGACGCATGGAGCAGTTTTTGGCGTCGAGCCCCTCGCCCACCCCTGGAGGGTTCTGGGGGCTCAGGGCAGCCCTGGAGGGGCTGCTGACAGGAAAGTGGAAAAGGGGCACAGGATCCCTCTGGATCATCCCTCAACCGCCGGGATTCCCTTGCTTGGGCTCAAATCCCAAAGGGAGCAGGGTTGGATATTGTTGCCCACCCAATCATGGATTGCTTTTCATTCCACAGGGAAACAAAAACAACAAAAAAAAACCCCCAAAAAAACCCCTGGATGTGGCCGAGTGCAACAAGCTCTGGGTCCTAAAGATGGAAAAAGTGGAAAAGGGATGGATCCAAGGAAAAGGGAAGGATCCAAGGAAAAGGAAAGATGAGGTATATGAGCAACAAGCGGAGCTCCAGGCCCTGGGGGAGCACTGGGATCTCTCCTGGATTCTCCTGGATTCCTGGAGCCCATCCCGGGTGTTCCTGAGGATGCTCGGGGGTCCCACAACGGCGAGAGGTTCCTCAGTCACCCAGACCAACACTTGGATGCTTTTCTGTGTCTTTTTCAACCCCAAATCTTCCTCAGGTGAGGAGTATATGCCCTGGTCACGGAGTGACCCCCAAAATTCCAACCCTGTTATTTGGGATGCTTTTCCTTTTTTTTTTTTTTCCCTTAAAAAAGTCTTTCCTGCAGCTTTTCAACTCCTAAAAGTGATTTTCACACCTTTAACCAACCAGCCAAGGATTGGGAGGGGGTTCTCCATGAAAAAAAGAAATCCTGGCCTGTCATGGAAGTGTCCAGGATGGGGCTTGGAGCAGCCTCTGAGGGCTGGAATTGGATGGATTTTTAAAGTCTTTCCCAGCCAAAGCAGCCTGGGATCTGTGGAGCAGAGGAAGACTTCCAGTTGGAACATTGGAAAGGCCTTGCTGCCCTTGGCACAGCAGGATGCAAACCCTGCAGGGAATTCTCCAGATCCATTCTGCAGCCTGAAATCCCCAGGGAAAGCAGGGAGAGCTCTTCCCATCCATGAGGAAAAACACATCCAGGTTGGATCCAGCCCCCTGTTCCTTGAGCTGCACAATTCTGGTGTTCTCCAAACAATCCAGGGGTTCCCACATCCAGGCATTTCCCATCCATCCAGAAAGAAAACAGCTGAGTCAACTGGAAGAAAATTTTCCACCTGGAAAAAACATCCCTGGTGCAGTTTTTTTGTGTGAGGAAAATCCTTGCTGCCCTGCTGGGTGGATTTGTGAGTCCAGGTGGGAATGGTGGCGATCCAGGCTGGATTTCCCAGCTGTTGGTGTCAGGTACAGTGAAACAGAAGGATTCCCTGGCAGCCAAGGGAATCCTGATCCCATTCCTGAGGAATTCCTGGTCGGGTGGAAGCAGGAGCTGGGAGCTTCCTGAGAAAGGTTTGGCAGAGCTGGGAAGGTGGAGAGGATTTTTTTCCTCCCCCTCTCTGGTGCTCTGTGGGCAGTGGGTTCACAAATGCTGCTGGATTCCTCTGGATTTTGGGAAACTCCAGCCAAACCTCCTCTCCCAGGTTTTTCAGCGTGCCCTGATGGTGATGAAAGAGCAGCTGCATTCTGGCTGATCCCAATTGCTTTGGAAATTTTCCCTGGACTTTGCAAATCTGGTCCATTCCAAACCAGGGATAACTCAGGCCTGGAAATCTTGGGAGATGTTCTCTGTGCTTTGTGTGTGAGTTTTGTCAGCTTTCAGAGGATGTTCCAGCATCATCTCCAAGGTGGGTTTTTTTTGTCAAAATCCATCCTCGTGATTCCAGCTGGGGGTTTGGAATTTCAGTTCTGCAGTGTCAGGTGGGGGCTGCTCCTCTCTGCTGGGGCTGGGTGTGAAATGGCCCTGCAAAACTGATGTCATTCCATATTCATTCCTCTTTCCAGGAAAAAAAAAAATCATCTCTGGCAAATCCAGTGATTTGGATTTCTTTTCTCGATAGAAAATAGAGAAACCATCAAATCTAAATTCCTTCCACGGGAATTTTGCAAAATCAAATGCACATCAAAAAATGGCCCTTTGTGAGAAAAATATTGCCCCAAGAAAAACAACAAAAAGGCCAACCTTGGGAGGTGCGCAGGAATTTATCCTGGATGGAGTTCCTCTTGCTCAAGGAGCTGGCACGGGGCTCAGTTTGGGATTTCTGGGTGTCTTGGCCTCGTGTTTCTCTCCTTTGCTTGAGGAAGGAAAACATCTGACACGGAGGCTCCTGGGGGTTGAAAGAGCAGCTGATGCGTTGCACACCGCAGCGTGGCACAATCCTGGCTTCTTCCCCCAGTTTGGGTTTCCCACACCAGTTGTGAGGTGGCTGGGGAGTGAGTGGCAGCTCCTGGGGGACTGGGGAAGGGAGGTAGGGAATGTTTTCCTGGATTTTGGTGTCACTTCACGGTGCTTCCACTTCTCCAGGAGCGGGAGGAACCCCTCCCATGGAGGGCTGCGCTTTGTCCTTGTCACCCCCAACTCACAAAGAGCTAAATCTTTTGAATTTTTCCTCATTCCCCGTGGAATTTCACCGGGATTTTTTCCAGCAGAAAGCCAGGGAAGCTCGTGCTGGCCTGGGGAGTGTGTTGGTGGTCCATCCTCAACTCATCCTTGTGAGCCAAAATCTTCGGGTTTTCCTCATTGCCAGGTGGAATTTCACCAGGATTTTCCAGGAGAAACCAGGGATGTTGTTCAGGAGGCACATGGTGGCTCCCCAACTCATCCTTGTGAATCCAAAATCTTCAGGTTTTCCTCGTTCCCAGGCGGAATTTCGCTGTGATTTTTCCAGCAGAAGCCAGGGAAGCTCGTGCTGGCCTGGGGAATGTGTGGTGGTCATCCTCAACTCATCCTTGTGAACCAAAATCTTTGGGTTTTCCTCATTCCCAGGCGGAATTTCACTGGGATTTTTCCAAGCAGAAAGCCAGGGAAGCTCGTGTGGCCCTGGGAATGTGTGGTGGTCATCCTCACTCATCCTTGTGAACCAAAATCTTTGGGTTTTCTCATTCCCAGGTGGAATTTCACCAGGATTTTTCCAGCAGAAAGCCAGGGATGGTTGTCGGGAGCACATGGTGGCTCCCCCAACTCATCCTCGTGAACCAAAATCTTTTTGGGTTTTCCTCATTCCCAGGCGGAATTTCACCAGGAATTTCTTTCCAGCAGAAAGCCAGGGAAGCTTATGCTGGCCCTGGGGAGTGTGTGGTGGTCATCCTCAAATCATTGCTTGTGAACCAAAATCTTCAGGTTTTCCTCGTTCCCAGGTGGAATTTACTGTGATTTTTCCCAGCAGAAAGCCAGGGAAGCTCGTGCTGGCCCTGGGAGTGTGTGGTGGCTCCCCCAACTCATCCTTGTGATGCCAAAACCTTCAGGTTTTCCTCATTCCCAGGCGGAATTTTCACCAGGATTTTTCCAGAAGAAAACCAGGGGTGGTCGTCGGGAGCACATGGTGGCTCCCCATCTCATCCTTGTGAACCAAAATCTTTTGGGTTTTCCTCATTCCCAGGCGGAATTTAACCAGGATTTTTTCCAGCAGAAAGCCAGGAAGCTCATGCTGGGCCCTGGGGAGTGTGTGGTGGTCATCCTCAACTCATCCTTGTGAACCAAAATCTTTTGGTTTTCGCTCATTCGCCAGGCGGAATCGCGGAAAATTTTTTTTTTTTATTTTCCCGCTGGGTAAGGAAAAAATTTATTTTCCAAGCAGAAAGCCAGGGAAGCTCGCTTGCTGGCCCTGGTGGCCGCGCTCTGCTGATTCCCCCGCCCCTGCTCCCGTCAGGCAGGGCCGTGGGATGTTCCTGGGATGTTCCTGGCAGCCAGCACGGAGCAGGGAATGCGGGAATGCGGAGGGGGTGGGAAGCTGTGCCCACGCCAGCAGCACAAGGTCCCTGCTCAGCTCCCTGCTCTGCCCACGCTCCTGCTCCGTGCCTGGCACCGTCCCACCGCGGCAGAGCCGGAGCTTTCCCCTCAGAGTCGAGTCGGTGAAGCCAGAGGGAAGAGCAGCAGCTTGGAGGAGCAGGAAGCTTCTCCTTTTGGGATGCTTTTCCCCTCGTGGAGAGTCAAAAATCTGGCACAGGTTGAGCCTCTTGGAATTCTGTTTGCCGTGATTCCACGTYGGCCTCATGGAATTGCTCCGTGCTCGGGAGGGAACATTGAGTCCAAGCCGTTGTTTGTTCCTGTCTCAGCACTCAGGGCACTGAGTTCAGTCCCCAAACCACCAGAGGTTCAGGATATCCCATATTCCAAGAGATCTCCATCCAGGAATTGCAGCCCACCCTCCTCTGAGGAGGAGGATTTCATCTTTCATCCAAAAGGATGAACTTTTCCCCCATGCCAGCTCAGCAGGATCCAGASAATTCCTTTCTGGGTGGTTTGGAGTTGGCAAAGTCACAGCAGCAGCTCCGAGTCCCCGTCACGATGGCACCAAAGTTGTGGCAGTGCCAGGTGGATTGGCCACAGCACAGAGTCCTGCTGGCCACGGGTTTGGGGCTGTGGAACCCAAAGTGTGGCTTTGGAGACCCCAAAGTTGGGGTTTGTAGGCCCCAAAGTTGGAGTTTGTAGACCCCAAAGTTGGGGTTTGTAGACCTGCAGATCTGGTTTGTAGACTCCCAAGTTTGGGGATTTGTGGACCCCAAGATCTGGGGTTGGTTGTGGAACTTTGGGGTTTTGGAACCCCAGGTCTGGGTTGGTGGAACCCCAGTTTGGGTTGGTGGAACCCCAATTTTGGGCTTGTGGACCCCAAGATTTGGGGTTGTGGAAATTTGGGGTTATGGAACCCCTGGTTTGGGTTGGTGGAACCCCAGTTTGGGGCTTGTGGACCCCAAGGTTTGGATTTATGAACCCTCAGGTTTGGATTTATGATTGCCCAGATCTGGATTTGTGAACCCCCAAGTTTGGGGTTGTGGACCTCCAGATTTGGGTTGGTGGAACCCCAGATTTGAGGTTATGGAACACCAAGTTTGGGTTTTTGGGCCCCCAGATTTGGAGTTGTGCAACCCCAGAACTGGGGTCATGGACCTCAAGGCTTGGATTTGTGAACCCTCAGGTTTGGGTTTGTGGACCCCTGGGATTTATGATTCCCCAGATTTAGATTTGTGGACCCCASATTTGGGGTTGAGGACTCCCAGGTTTGGTTTTATGGAGCCCCAGGTTTGGGGTTGGGTTTGTGGAGGGAACAGCTTCATCCCAACAGTCTTTTCCTTCAGGTTTGGGTTTGTTCTGCTGTGGCTGAGCTGGTTCTTCATTCCCGGCGCCACCAGGAGAAGCCCAGGTGGGTTTGTTGTGCTCTGTGCATCGTGGAATTCCGTGTTTTGCCAAGAAATAATCCTATAAAAACCCCCAGCCGTGCTGTGGGGTGCTTTGTGGTGAAGACTGAAGGTCAGAGCCAGCCCCATGAAATTCCCCATGAACCTCTTGTCCTCTTCCAGTCTCCTCATCTTTTGGTGTTGTCGGGATTTTGTTCCTTCTCTCTTGGGAACTGATCCTTCAGGACAGTCATTGGATTTAGGAATATTTTGATGAAGAAACCAAGAGTTTCTAGTGGTGTCTCCCCTGAGTAATTTCAGCAAATTTCAATAGGCACCTTCAAAAAAAGCTTCCGTTAATTCCCGGGTTTGCTACAAGAACTGGATCCCATCGGAGGGAACCAAAATGCTGCTTGGAAAAACAAACAAAACGAACAAAAAATACCCCMAAAACGCTCACCCCTCTAAGGAACTCCTCTGTCTGCCCCCCGAATTCCAGAGCTGCTCTTGAGATGTCCCCTTGGAGAGAACCAGGCTTGGATTCTGCTCCTGCTTGGAATTCAAACATCCAGGAGGGAATCCCAGCTCTTCAGAAGGGTGTCCCAACCCCAAGGATGTCCCAGACCTCGAGGGGAGCGTGCTGGAGCCCGGGAAGGGAATCCCAAAATGCAGGAAGGGAATCCCAGAGCCAGGGAAGGGAATCCCAGAGCTTGGGAATCCCAGAACTTGGGAATCCCAGAGCTTGGGAAGGGAATCCCAGAACTTGGGAATCCCAGAGCCCAGGAAGGGAATCCCAGAGCTTGGGAAGGGAATCCCAGAACTTGGGAATCCCAGAGCTTGGGAAGGGAATCCCAGAGCCAGGGAAGGGAATCCCAGAACTTGGGAATCCCAGAGCTTGGGAAGGGTATCCCAGAGCTTGGGAAGGGAATCCCAGAGCTTGGGAAGGGAATCCCACACCTTGAGGAGGACAGCCTGGTCTGGAGGAGGAGGAGGTGGAGATCCCAGCTCCAAGGAGGGCATCTCCAGGAGGGGATCCAAGATCTTGGGAAGGTCATCCCAGCCTCAGGGAAGGAATTCCAACTCCTGAGGAGGGAATCCCAGCCTTTAAGCGTGGCATCCTACTCCAAGGAGGATATCCCAGACCCCAAGARGGGTATCCCAACCCCTGAGGAGGGAATCCCAACCTCAAGGAGAGCGTTCCAGACCTCGAGGAGAACATCCCAGCCCCGAGCATGGGCAGACCCCAAGGAGGGACAGCCAGACCTCAAGGAGGACATCGAGATCCGAGGAGAGCATCTCCACGACCATCGAGGAGTGACATCTCAGCTCTTATAGGAGGACATCTCAGCTCCAAGGGAGACTCAGTCCACCTCCAAAGAGAGCATTCACGCAGGACTCGAGGAGGGCATAGCTCAAGGAGGAACATCATTCAAGCTCCAAGAGGAGAACATCCGAAAGCTCCAAGGAGAGCATTCCAGACCTCAAGGGAGGACAATCTCAAGCTCCAAGGAGAGCATCCAGCCCTCCCAGCTGGGAAGGAAGGAGCTGGGAGGCAGCTGATCCACCAGGATCCTGGTGTTCCTGCTCCGTTGTGTCACCTTCTCCCTCCTGCCACGAGGCATTCCCAGAGTTTGTCCTTTGGGTCTGGTTTTGGCTGGACACGAGGAGAAGCCCAGTGGACACCGAGGGGAGGCCAGCGCCCCTTTCCCTGTCCCCTCTTGCTTTGGCAATGGTCACAGGCTACATGCTCCCGGGAAAACCCAAAAAAACCCCCAAAAACTTGGGGAAAAAAAAAAAATTCAAAAAAAAAGGCAGGGAAATGGCCACCAAAAAGTGCTGGGAAAGCGACCAAACGGGATGAGACTGGCAGATGTTCCCGGTCCATCCGGAGTTCTCTTGGGTATTGCAGTGAATGTGTTGTTAGCACGTGGCAAAGCTACATAAGAGAAGATGCTACATTCCTTGGAAAACAAAAAAATAGTGCTGAGTTGGATCTGTTCTGAGTTCGGTGGGGTTTTCCCCTTGGAAAGCCACGTTTTCCTGGGAGGCAGGGAAAGGGAGACCTCGAGAAGGGCGTTCCAGATCCCAAAGAGGCCATCCCAGACCTCAAGAAGGGCGTTCCAGATCCCAAAGAGGCCATCCCAGACCTCAAGAAGGGCGTTCCAGATCCCAAAGAGGCCATCCCAGACCTCAAGAAGGGCGTTCCAGATCCCAAAGAGGCCATCCCAGACCTCRAGAAGGGCGTTCCAGATCCCAAAGAGGCCATCCCAGACCTCGAGGAGAGCATCCCAAACTTGAGGAAACCATCCCAACCCCGAGGCAGGAAAAAGGAACCTCGTCCTCAGCCAGGCTGGGCTGCTGCCAGCAGGGTTGGGAGAGAGCTGAGGGCTCCCAGGACGAGGTCTGGGAACAGTCTGGRCTCGTTGGCAGTCGCAGCCCTCGGGGGGGAATTTTCACCTCTCCTTCCCCCCTGCCTCACACCCGGTCCTTGCTCCCTCTCCCTTCCCAGGGAGGGTGTCCAGGGCAGATTTTTTGTGGGGGAAGGAGATTGAAAATTTAAAAGAAAAAAAAGGGGAAAAAAAAAAAAAAAAAAAGAAGGATATTTACAGCTCTCCACGACCAGTTCTGCAAGGTCTCCTTGGATGTCTTCTTGCCAATGCCAGCCTCTACGGGCAGGAGGGGCTGGTGGAGCTCTCCAGGGAGGACTGGGACAGGCGGCGGGTCAGGGGTCCGATGCTGGAGTCGGCCAGGGAGGAGGTTGGGAAGAGTTTGTACCAGCCCGAGATGGCGCTGGAGAGATCCAGCTCCTCCAGGATGATCTGGGCCATCCCCATGAAGCACTTGTGGTCCATGCGCCCGTAATCGCCCCAGACGATCACCTGCGGGCAGGGAAGGGGCGATGGAGCTGGGAGGTGTGGGGAAATCCTGCCCAGATGGAAAAACCCTGCTGGGGTCGGGCTTGGGAAGGTCTGAGGGACAGCAGGAAGGGCTCTGGGGATCCCTGGAATTGCTCCTCTCAAACTGTGAGGGTGGGGAGGTGCTGGCATGGGGCATTGCAGATCCCAAAGAGGGCATCCCAAC
>NDFG01000015.1:544163-560472 GCA_002167245.1 Sporophila hypoxantha
GACACTGGGGACACCGGGGTGCCCTGGATGCTGGCGAGGGAGGAGGTTTGGGCGCAGAGGCGGCCGTTCCAGCGCTGCCCTTGGACTCACCTTGGCTGCCGGGATCCGAACACCGATTTCCCTCTAGGCAGCGTCTCCCTGCTCCCGGTGAATTCCTCCGGGGTGAATTCCTCCTCTCCCTGCGTTGCCTCTGCCGGCTGACATGGAGCCACGTGCCAGCAGCAAAGCCTCCTTCACCGCCTTTAACTCTGTCCCTCCCTAAAATCCAGCAATTCCCAGCTTGCCATGCCATGGGCAGCACCTCGGGCTGCACGGGGCATTCCCAATGCCGGGATTAGGGCCGGGCTGGGGAGAGATTTGGGATCGGGGTGGCTCAGTGAGTGCAAGCATCCATCAGGGCAGGGAGGATGTGGGATAATTCCCTCCCGTGCTGGAGGGAAAAACTGGGATGCAGCAGGAAAGCTGGTTCAGGAACAGGAATAGCTGAAAGAACTAAATATGGAAACTTGGATAAACCAGCGCTGAAGGAGGGAGATGGTTTCCTAACGGGATTCAAAGCATATAAACAAACTCAGGGAGGAGGGAGGTTGTCCAGAGGGGCCTTGGTGAGGAAGAGTTTGGAAAAGCGGCTGGAATTCTCCCAGCAGGGAAGGCTATTCCATGAAATTTCCAGCTTTGTGGAGGAAGTGCCACCCCTGGGAACACATTGTCGGGGGGAAGAGATAATGAAAACAACGTCCCTAAAAGATTCTCTGTGGGATTTTTTTCCAGCTGCTTTTTGATGATAGGAGTGGCTGGAGTGACTGGAGTTCTCAGYTCCATTGGAAGTTTTTTGCTCCCTTTGGTTTTTCTGGGATCACCAACCTCACGCTGCTGCGAAGGCTTTGGCGCTGCAGATTCCAGGCTGGGGCTGTGTGGCACCAATTTCCTGGGAATTGCTTCCCTGGTTGGACAAACCCCAAAGGCTCAGCCTTGTCCTGAGATCCCATCAGAGCTCTCCCATCTCCAATGTCTCTTAATTCCTTAAGGAGCTCGGCTTTGCCGGCTCCTCATCACCTCCTGCTTTCCCTTTTGGGTTTGTGCCGGCACCACGGGGCGGCTTAACGCGATTATCCCGCTCCAGCTGCCCTAAGAGGATTCCCAGCCTCGGCTCAGGGTGGGGCCAGGGATGATCCTGCCGGAGGTGGGGGAGCCTGTGAGGGTGACCCCGGCATCTGCAGCCCCCGTGGGTGCCACGAGCTGCCATTCCTTGGGATAGGGTGGGAAACGCCCATGGATGGATCCTGGAGAGAGGGGGAGGGAATGGGAATGGAGACCCAGGGAAAAGGTGGGAATGTCGGGGCTCTTGGGCTGCTCTGGGAACTCCTGGGGCTTCCCAGGAGATTTTGGGACTTCTCAGGGAGGTCCTGAAGATTTCCAGAGGAGTGAGGCTTCCCAGGAGGGTCCTGGAGCTGCTCTGGGGTATTCTTGAGCTTCCCAGGAATGTCCTGAAGCTGCCCAAGGGAGGGTCCTGGAGCTTCCCAGGAGGGTCCTGGAGCTTTCCAGAGGACTGAGATTTCCCAAAAGGATCCTAGAGCTGTCCTGGAGCAACCTGGGGCTGCCCAGGGATGTCCTTGGCTGCCCAGGAGAGTCCTGGAGCTTTCCAGAGGACTGAGATTTCCCAAAAGGATCCTGGAGCTGTCCTGGAGCTGCCCAGGGAATTCAGGGGCTGCCTAGAAGGGTCCTGGAGCTGCTCTGGAGAGTCCTGGAGCTGTCCTGGGGTATCCTGGGGCTGCCCAGAAGGGTGCTGGGGATTCCCAAGAGTGTCCTGGAGCTTTCCAGAAGACTGAACCTTCCCAGAAGGGTCCTGGAGCTGTTCTGGGGCATCCCAGGAGATTTTGGGACTTCCCAGAAGGTTCCTGGAGGTCTCCAGAGGACTGTGCCTCCCCAAAAGGATCCTGGAGCTGCTCTGGGGCTGTCCTGGAGGCTCTGAGGCTGCTCTGGAGGTCCTGCAGCTGCATTCAGGGAAGGAGAAGCTGCACCTGGAGAAGGGTTATGGAAAGGGGCTGGTTTAGGGCAGGATTGGGAATCTCAAGGGGAAATAACCCTGCCCTGGCTGTGGGATGAGCCCTGGCCCCTCTGGAAGTGCCTGGTGGGATGAGTTCTGGAGCTGGGTCAGCTCCTTCCCCGCTGGAAGCTGTGTCCCACTTCTGGCAGGAGCAGGAGCCGTGTGGAGAGCTGGAAAATCTCCTGGCAGGAGCAATCAGGTCACCAGTGCTCACCAGTTGGATACTGGGACAGCCAGGGGGCTGAACTGGGCAGGAGGTGCTTTCCTGGGAAATCCTCTCCCCAGCAAAGTGGGAATATTGGGAATGAGGCTTCCCAGTCAGCATCAGGATGAGTATCTCAGCTTCCAGTGCTGGTCCTAAAGTTTTGGGGTTTTTCCTGATTCCTGTCGGCTCTTCCTTAGGAAATGAGGGCTGGGAGAATGAGGGAGAGCAGGATTCCTTTGGGAATTCCCATCTGGAGCAGAAAAGGTAAAATTTCCCAGGACACAGGTTCAAASCTGAGCACAAAAGGGAACCCACAAGCCCAGGGTTGATCCTGGATCATCCCTCAGGAATTTTGGGCTCCCAAGGGATCCTATGGCAACACCCCTAGGTCAAATTATCTTCCCAGGGGTTTCATTTCAAAGCAGAAGGGTTAAAAAAAAAAAAATCAGTGTCCAGGCACAGATATATTCCCAAATATCCTTAAATATTATATGGATCATCCCAGCTAGGACAGGCAGCAGGTGGGAGGTGGCACTTCCATCTGGGAATGTGACACAAAGGGTCAGGCCCCAAAACCTGGCCCTAAATGGCCCCTTTTTTCCTGCAGATCCATCAAGCAGCGTGTCCACGTCCAGGAAGAATTTCTATCCAGGTTTTCCCGTGCCTGTGGATTTCTGCCCCAAAGCAACAGCTTGTTTGGGATAAATCCAGAGTGCTGCTGGAACGGGAATCCCGAGGGATGGCGGGGGCTGAGCTGGGAAGGGCCAGCCCGGTCCYTGCTGCTCTGAGCTGATTTTCCTCCGTACCAAACAAATCCACAGCTCCCAAATCCAGCTCTGGGGTGCAGTGGGAAGCGTTGGAGGGACGGGATGAGCAGATGGAAGGTGCTGGATGGGTCCAAACTCATCAAAGCGCCACCAAATTCCTGCAAAATCACTTTCTCCTTTCCTTTTTTTTTTTTTTTTCCTCCCTGTTTCTTGTTTTCCTTGGCTCCTGCACGTTCCGGGCAGGCTGACAGGGAGCTCTGTGGAGCTGCAATCCCTGTGGGAAAAGCCGAGCGGCTCCAGACAATGGATCCATTGCTGCTGGGAAAGGGAGCAGGTGGGGAGGAAACGGAGCCGCACAAAAGGATCCGCGGCAAGAGGAGGAGGAGGAGGAGGAGGAGGAGCAAGGGGGGATTGATTGTCCAGAAATCCCTGGAGAGGGGCTGGATGCAAGCTGGGTGCTCCGACAGCTGGGCCTGGCAGCAGCAGCAGCAGCAATGCTGGGTAATTAATTAATAAATGAGGCGTTTTCCAGGGAGTTGTGGGGATGGATCAGAAGGAAATGGCTCAGAAATTGGGGAATTCAAAAAAAAAAAAAAAACCAAACAAAAACAAAACCAAAAACAAAACAATCCCAAAGTGGATGAGATGTAAGGGTGGGGAATGGAAGAGTTCAATTCCAGGCTGGAGCAGCCTGGGATAATGGGAAGGAGGTGGAATTGGATGATCCTGAATGTCCTTCCAACCCAAACCTCTCCACCATCCCGACTTTTATTTCTCTTGGCTGCCTTGCAAGCRCCCTCAGCCTCAAGAGTTGCAATAAAACTGCAGGAATTTCGCTGTGAGACATTTCCCWCTCCAGTGCCAGCACGGAGCCTCCGGGGCAGCCGAGCTCCCAGCCCACAGAGGACACAGAAATTTGTCCCATTTCCTCCATTTCTTCCACAAAAACATCCCAAATCCCAAATCCCTGTGCTTGCAGGGAATGGGATTTGTGTCCTTTAGCAGGGCAGACCCAGCCAGCAATTTTGGGAAGGGTGACTGGAAGTGCAGCAGCCCCGTGGGATCTGACTTTCCTTTCTCATCCCAAACAATATTTCAAGGGGTTTATTTTTATAACCTGAACAATGATATTAAAAACGTTATTAAAAAAAGAAACTTGGCCAGGCTGCAAATTGGGCCACCAGAAGGACAATGAGGAGGCARAAAGATGGAGTCACTCCTGGATTCACTGGAATGTCCCTGGATGATCCCTGGGATTGCACTGCCAGGGATATCCTGGTGGAGTGGAGTTGCTGCTAAATGGATGTGCAGAAAAGCAAAAAAAAATTCTGTTGGAAGTGCAAAAAATTATTTTACTGATCTATTAATTGACAGAATTAATCCATGAAAACAGATTTCCAGAGATTCCTACCTACTAGAATAAATTCTAAATTCCTTGGGTTCCTCCATGGAATTGTGAGGATCCACAGGATGAAACTGTYCCACGGGGAAGGGATCCTGGAGGATCTTTGGGATGGGATCCCTGCAGGAAAGGAGATGGCAATTCCCAGATGAGGGGCTGGGAATGAGGCAGCAGCTCCAGCCCTCTGTGGCTTCAAGGAAAAGCTTAAAAGGAAAATAGAAATCCCCTCACTAATTTTCCTCATGAAAATAGAAATCCCCTCACTAATTTTCCTCATTATTCCCATTGGATCTTGTTCCAGAATTGATGGATTTGAAGGGAATGTCAAGGCAGCCTTTTCTTCCCCTCCCTTTGGTGCTGCTTTTGGGTTTATTTTTTTTCTGATTATCAGCTGCCTCGAGTCTCCACTCAGAGAGAAAAAGCATCTCTAATTCCTTTATCTATTTAAGTCGATTTCAGGAATATTTTTCTCCCACAGTGTGAACAATCTGAACTCTGTGGTCTCCCAGATATGTAAAATAGTTCTTTTTCTTCTTTTGTGGGCAGATATACTTAAGCAACATAATGGGACTCTGGGAGTGAGTCAACTCAGGAACACTGGATATATTTAAATTCCATTTCCAGCTAACTTATTTWAAAAAATTCCCAGAAAATGCCAAATCCTGGTGTGAAAAAAAGTTCATTGCAACTCACACACCTAAAGCATTTTTATCCAACATCTTTAACAAGTTTATTTACCACGCAATTTATTACAGGGATAGTTGACAAAGAAGAAAAGCTTGGAAAACATCGCAGTATTCCTGCTTTTTTTTTTTTTTTTTTTTTTTTTAATAAAGCAGGAAAAACACTGGAAGACTAAATACGAGGCCTAAAGCTGGACAGGTGGGGCTTTAGGACAGGGCAGATCTATGACAGGACAGGAGTTTGGCTGCCCCTCAAGGCACTGTCCTCCCGCAGATGCCTCCCCGGTTTGTCCGGTCCTCTCACGGTCGTCCCGGTTCGCCTCAGGTTTGTCCCTGTCCTCACAGTTTGTCCTGTTTCTCTTGTCCCCGGTCCCTCAGGTTGTCGCCTGTCCCTCACAGTTTGTCCCTGGCTACCTTGTCCCCGGTCCTCAGGTTTGGTCCCCTGTCCTCCCGGTTTGGTCCCCCGTCCCTCAACAAATTGTTCCCCTGTTTTTCCTGTTCCTGGTCCATCTCGTTTGTTCTCGTCCCTCCCGGTCCCTCAGGTTTGTCGCCTGTTTCGTGTCTCGGTCCTGCAGGTTTGTCCCCTGTCCCTCACGGTTTCCTGTCAGGTTTGTCCCTGTCCCTCACGGTCCTCGAGGTTTGTCCTGACCCCTCACTAGTTTGGTCCTATTCCTGCCCGCTCCCATCAGGTTTGTCCCCGTCCTCGCCGGTTTGTCCCCGGTCCCTCAGGATTGTCTCTGTCCTCTCTGGTTTGTCCTCCGTCCCTACGTCCTCAGGTTTATCCCGGTCCCTCACGGTTCCCCTTCAGGTTATCCCCGTCCTCACGGTCCCTCAGGTTTAACCCGCCCTCACGGTCCCTCAGGTTTATCCCGTCCCTCACGGTCCCTCAAGGTCTTATGCCCCGGTCCCTCAGGTCCCCTCAAGGTTTATCCCTCCCTCACGGTCCTCAGGTTTAACCGGTCCCTCTACGTCCCTCAGGGTTGTCCTGTCCCTCCCCGGTTTACGTCCCGTCCGTCCCTGTCCCCACGTCCCGCCCACTTCCCGCCCAAACGCGCAAGATCTCGCGATATCCCCTCGCCGGGTCCACGCGCCCGCGCGCAGCCGTCGCGGCCCAGCCCGGGGAGGGGAAGGACGGGAGGGGGGGGGAACGACAAAAAAGGGCGGAGCCTTCCGCCCCGCCGCCTCAGCGGCCCCGCCGCCATCTTGTTTCTCGCCCGCTCGGCGCTCACTCGCTCCGGCCGCCCCCCCTTTTCCCCCCCCGCCTCCCGCCGGCCCGCGCCGGAGGCAGCGCGGGCAGCCGGGCCGGAGCAGGCGGAGGTCGCGCGGCGCCGGCCGCCCGGTGAGTACGCGGGAGCGCGGCGGGGGGGAGGGCCCCCCCCCCGGGGCCGGGCCCCCCCCGCCGGGGGGGGGGGGGTTCCGTGAGCGGGGCGCGGAGGCGGCGGCCCAGGGGTCCTTGCGGCCTCCCCCCTCAGCAACGGCCGCGCTGGCGCATTGGCTGGCCCGCGAGCGCGCGCGCTCGATTGGCCCGCGAGGGGGAGCGGGCGCGGGGAGGTGGGCGCTTGATTGGCTGGTGGGGTGCGGACCGGGGAGAGGAACACGCGAGCGGACCGTTGTCCCGCGCGGGCGGCCGGTGGGGGGGGATGGTGAGGCCGGGGGAGGCCCGGAGGCAAGGCACACCGTTAGGAGCGGGGCTGGCGGAGCCCCCGGCTGGGAACCGGGTATTCCGGTGACTGGTAGTGCCCGGGACCCCCGGTCCAGAGCCGGAGAATTCGGGGCTGGCAAAGTGGCCCCGGACCCCCGGCCCTGAGACCGAGATTTCGGGGGCGGCAGTGCCGGGATTCACCCGGTCTGAGGGCGCGAGATTCAGGGCTGCAGTGGCCCGGAGCCCCGGCCTGAGGGCCGAGATTTGAGGCTGCAGTGCCCGGGATTCCCGTTTGAGGGCGCGGAACTTCGGCTGGCAGTGCCGGGATCCGGCCCCGAGAGCCGAGATTCGGGGCTGGCGAGCCCGGGGACAGGCGCTGCCTCACGGCCGGCGGCATACCTGAGCGCGGAGGCCTCCCCGGTGTTTTCCCAGGCCCGCCACACGGGAATGTGCCTGTGGGTGCCTCATCCTGGAAGGGTCCCAAACCAAGGTGAGAAGGCCTTGAGCCTTTAGCTTTAAAAGCCTGATGAGCTTTTAAGAATCTCTTTGAACCCAAACGTTTCCTAGGTTGTGGTGATTCCAATGCAGGGTTTGTGATCCTGACCTGGCTGAGAAGGGAGCGGGTAGAGAGGGACTCCAGGATGTTCAAGGGTTTTAGATTTGGGTTTTAGGAAGCAAATTCTTGGTGTGAGGGTGTTGAGGGCTGGAATGGATTTCCAGAGCAGCTGTGGCTGCCCTGCATCCTGGACAGTGTCCAAGGCAGGTTGGATGGGGTTGGAGCAAAGCCTCGGACAAAGAAGGGTGTCCCTGCCATGCAGGGTGATTTTTCTGAGCCATTTCTCTTGGTGTTTGGAATAATTTCCCACGATTTTGGGGAATAAATGCTTCCCTGCCCATTGCTTGATCATAAGATTGGATATATTCAATATCCCATGAGCTCGTGACCTTTTCCTCCAGCCTACAAAAACAAACCATCAAACTTCCCTGGCAACATCCAGGTTGTTCTTAGTTTTTCCTGAAATGAGATTTTGGAACTGCGTGCTGTTCCTGCTGTGCCTGTTGTCCCTCAGTCTACACCTGGCATTGGCGTGAAACAGTGTCACAGAGGGCACAAGACTCCCAGAACTGGCTGGAGCTGTTCACAGGTGGAATTTATAGGTTTGGATTATAGGGCGAAAGGTTTGGGGTTTTTGGTGCTGTGGCACTACTCGAAGGAATGGACAATTCCCACAAGGCTGCCAGAACTCCAGGAAGTTTGTGACACCTCATGTGTGTGGAATTGGATCCTTGGGAATCCTTTCGAGCTCAGGATATTCGGCTACTCCAGCAACCGATCTCAGGATCATTCCAGGTGGGATCTCCAACAAGTCTCCCCGGTGACTTGAGCTGGGCAATTGTTTTCCTGCTAGCTCTGTCCCCTTGTTAGTTTGGCTTGCATCAGCAGACAATTCCTGTTGTCCAAGCTGATTTTCCTGCCCCCACAGGCATAACACGTGTTGGATCATGGAAGTGCCTCAGAGAGGCATGGACAGCGTCCAGGGGCTTGAACATTCCTTTCTCCTCTTTTTTTTTCCCATAACATCTGTATATTCAATGAATGGTTGGAGTTGGGAGGGACCTTAAATCCCAATCACTACGCTCACCCAACATCCCATGGGCAGGACCTGTTAACCCACTGTCTCAAGGTGTGTCCACGCTGGCCCTTGGGCACTTGCCAGGGATCCAGGGGAGCAACGCTCCACTGTCCCTGGGGAATCTCCACTTACTCCCAGCCGCTCACCAAGCGAGAAAGTACCTTCCCAAATTATCAGAAAACCTTGTGTTTTAATGTCAAGACTAGCTGCCATAATGATTGGAAATTAAAACTCCTTACAGCCTTCCAGATAATTAGTGGGTTTGTTTTTTCTCAAAATAACCCTTTACACTCTCTTAGTGCATATTCCCAAAATTAGATTGGCGCATTTTGTATCCCCACCAATAAGATCTGTTATTGTGCATCCCAAATTCAATTTGGCTTGTATTTATTCTCCATAAATAAACGTTATCTGTAGAGCCTACTACATAAACATTAATTTGTGGGTTTTACCCCACAACAGACTTTATAGGTAGAGAGGACTCTCCCAAGAAATTAATTGGTGGTTATTATCGGTCTACCCACAATATAAACCCATGTGGACTAGAGACGACAGTGTCCCAATAAAATTTGGGGATTTCCTCCACCCCAACAAATAAATCTGTATCACTTGTAAAGGAGCTTCAGCAAAATTAATTGGTGAGTTTTATCTCCCCAATAAAGAACATGGTACTGAGACGTCTCCCAATATAATTGTGGCATTTGTATCCCTACAAATTAAATCCATTACTTAGGTCTCAGAAACTAAATCTAAGGGTTTTTATCTCCCTAACCAACAATAAATACATTACTGATGAACTTCTTAACCAAAATTAATTTGGGTCTTCCCCCCCGTAAAATAAACCCTTTACTGTATTTTTTCCCCCAAAATAAACCCTTTCACTTGTAGAACTTCCCATAATTAATTTTTCCTCACAAATAAACCCCTTTATGGAAGAACTTCCATCAATGAAATTTTTTTCCGCCACAAACAACCCCTTTACTGTCCGAACTTCCAAGAATTAACCCATTTTTTTATGTCAACCAGGAAATTGACTGGAAACACTCTGTGAGCAGCTTTTAGGACCCTTGCAAGGCACAGGGATGTGTCTGGGGACTCAGAACCCTCAGATAATTCCAGGATTCCAGGCAGGATCCTCTGTTCGCAGGAAAGGTGCTGCCTTTGTTTTTCATCCCAACCCAAAGCACCTCGCCAGCATTCAACAGTTCCAGGAATTCCACATGCTTCCAGCCCTGCTTTACTGAGAATGCACCCAGAAAGAGAACAGAGTTGTATTTATTTTTTTTAAAGGCGGTGTTTATAAAAACCAATTCCTATTCCCCCAAATCAGCAGGAAGATCTGTTTTTAAATGAATCTCTCCTCGTTATCAGATTCAGAGGGATTTAATCTGCAGGGCTTGGCTGTGCTTCCCAGTATTTTTCCCCCCTGGATAATCTTGTCAGCAGGAAATTCTAGCTTGGAATTAGAGCTGGAAATCCATGGTGGTGATGTTGATAAAAGTGGGATTTCTGCATCTAGAGGTATCCCCTGATTTATAATATATATATATAATATCAGGGGATTCAGATAATATAATATACATAATAGAATATAACCTAGAATATAACATATAATATTAATATATTATTATAATCATATTTATATAATTTATAATATAATGTAATATAATTAATATTGTATAATATATAGCTATAATATCATATCATATCATATAGCTATAATATAATATAATATAATATAATATAATATAATATAATATAATATAATATAATATAATATAATATAATATAATATATTATAAAATATAATATATAATATAATATAATGTAATATATCAGAGGATATATAAAAATAAGAATATAATAATATATCATAAAATGTAATAGAATATATTATAATTCATATAATACAATAATATATAATATCATAGATATATAGATATAATATCATAGATATAATCCAGAGGATGGAGCCAGGCTCTGGTCAGGAGCAGCGGCCAGAAATTCATTAATTAAAAACCACAGCGAGTTCCTCCTCACCCCGAGGAAGAACAACATCGCACGGGGGTGGCAGAGCTCCCTCTGGGGACAGCCCAAGGCCACCGGGAGCTGTCCCAGTGTCACCCGCTCCCCCTTGGCAGGGGTTTTTGGGCTGGTTTATCTCCAAAGCTCCCAAAATTTCTGGAATTTGGGGCTCGGAGCGCGCGCGCTCCCGCCGCGCCTCGCGCACGTGCGGCCCCGCGCCCCGCCGGGAAGGTGTGGCGGGAACCGCCGTGATTGACAGGCGTGCGGGCCAATCAGCGGCCGTTCMCTCCAGCCTCCTCAGGCGTTTGAATAGGCGGCGAGGCGGCCAATCGGGGCGGGGCCGAGGGGCGGGGCTTGCCTGACCCCTGCGGCCGCCGCTCAAGGTAACTTTAAAGCAGGAACGGCCGGCGCAGGCTGCGCCGCGACCTGCGACAATGGAAAGCGCGGGGCGGCGGGGCGCGCAGCATGGAGAGTCGATCCGCCGGTGGCGCGCAGCCAATGGCGCGGGCGGGGCGGGCCGGGCGCGCGCAGCGGGGCGCGCGAGGGCCGCCGCCGTTAAAGGGGCCGGCGGCACGGCCCGGCCCGGGGGGGCCCCCGCGGCTTCCCGGGCACTCAAAGCCAAAGCCATGGCGGGGAACGCCCCGGCCCGCGGGCACGGCGGGTGAGTCCCGGGGCCGCGCCGCTGCGTTGCGGCGGGGAGGGCGGCCTGTAGCGCCGGGGACAGGCCGCGGCGGCGGGGGAATGCTTCGTGCGTGCCGGGTGCGGGGAAGGGCGGGGGCGCGCGGGACTGCCCCGCTGCGGGTTTCGCGTTAAACCCCCGCGCTCCCCTCCGAGCCTCCCGCAGCGCCGGTAACGCCGTGAGGGCAGCGCTGGAGGCGGCGGGGAGGGGGGGACAAAGCAGCGGGGGTGCCCCGAGCGCGGCGGGGGCTCCGCGGTGCCCTTGGCCCGGCCGCCATCACCCCGCGGGGCCGGGGGGCGACAGCGGAGCCGCGGCACCCCCGAACCCCCCGGCGGTGCTGGCGGCTCTTTGTTGTCGTTTGTGTGGGGAAGTCGGTGCCGAAGGTCACGGGGGGAGCGGGGCTTGGAGGGTCTGAGGGGTTCCGTGGCCTCGGTGAGCTCCGGGCCGGGCGCGCTCCGGCTCCGGCCCCGGCGCAGCCCCAAACTTGGAGCGGGGCCTGCACGAGTGACCTTGAAATGCCAGCGCTGCGAGCCGACACTCTGAAGGACAAAGTTTGTTTGCGGCACTTTGGACCGAAAAAAAAAAAAAAATTAAAAGAAAAAAAAAATAAAAGAGGAGGAAAAAAAAAAAAAAACCTGAGCTGCTGGCGGTGGCTGAGGGCATCAAGGACACGGGGATAGACCCGGCTTAGATTAAAGTTGGGGTTTGGGAGCGCTCCGTGGGTGTTGCTGCTCCTCCCAGGGTGAAAAAATCACATTTTTCCCCCTCTCTCTTGAGGTTCAAAGCGCTGGTTTGGGAAATGAATGCTAATGAATTGGTGAAACTTCGTGGAAGGGTTTGAGGATGAGGGTGCGGGGCCTTGAGGCTGAGCTTTGCCTCCTGTCAGGCTTTGGAGTTTTATTCCAAGTGGGATTTGGGGTTTCATTCCCAATTAACGCTGCCAGCGCCTCATCTCGGGGTTATTCCGCTCCTTGGTGTTGGCACAGTTGTAGTGAAGRAGGAAATAAAAGCAGAAATGTCCCCAAAAATCCCATTTTAATAATTTAGGGAATGTTGGAGGAACTTCTGGAGCCGCCTGTGGGCCGGGATTGGAGAATTCCCTGTGAGCATCAAGGTCATTGTCAGCATCTTGAAGCAAAAAGAAAAAATTTCMATTTATTTCCTTAATAATCATTTATTTTCCCCTATAATAATTTCCCTAGAATAATTGATTTCCCTAGAAATTAAGATTTATCCAGCCTTTAAAGTGTTGGCAGCACACGAGGTCAACCTACAGAATAAAAAATCCGAATAAAAATCTTGCAGAAATCTTAATTCCACCCAAAATCTGGAATATTTTGATGCTTTCAGCTTGCAGGAGGCTGAGGAAAAATCAGTTCTGCTCGATCTTTTTTGGTCAAGAGCAGCAAGAAATCTGGAAACGGATTTATGAACAAATAAATGATGATTTTTGATTTATTATTATTCCAGTTCTTTTGGATTATTTACAGCTTTGGAGGGGTAGGAAGKTCCCATTTTAAGGAGTGAATTTTCTGCTCTAAAGATCTCCAGGGATTTCTTTTTGTTGTTCTTTTTTAGAAGTTTGGATTTTTTTTAGTTTTATTTTCTATATGAATTTGATTTTTCATCTTTATTCCCTAAGAATTTGATTTTCTGGTATTATTCTTTATATGAGTTTGATTTCTTAATTTTATAATAAAATTTGCCCTATAAATTGGATTTTTAACTTTATTCTCTATATGAGTTTGATTTTTTTAAATTAATCCCCTATAAGTTGGATTTCTTAGCTTTATTCTCTAAGAGTTTGATTTTTTAATTTTATTCTCAGAGTTTGATTTTCTGCTTTTATTCTCCCCATGAATTTGATTTTTTTTTAGTTTTATTCCCTATGAATTTGATTTTTTAATTTTATCCCCTATAAGTTGGATTTATTAAMATTTGAAATTTGATTTTAAAATTTTATTCTCTGCGAGTTTGATTTTCTTTTATTTTTATTCCCTATGAGTTGGATTTTTACCTTTATTCTCTATATTAGTTTGATTTTTTAGTTTTATCCCCTATCATTTGGATTTATTTACTTTATTCTCTAGAAGTTGGATTTTTAAATTTAATTCTCTATATAAATTTGATTTTTTTTACCTTTATTCTCTATATAAATCTGATTTTTTTACCTTTATTCTCTATATAAATTTGATTTTTTTACCTTTATTCTCTATATAAATTTGATTTTTTTACCTTTATTCTCTATATAAATCTGATTTTTTACCTTTATTCTCAATATAAATCTGATTTTTTTTTAGTTTTATTCTCTCTAAATTTAATTTTTCTCCCTTGATTTTCCAGCTGTTTGCTTTTCCTGGAAATTTCAATTTTTCAATCCCTCCTTAAATTTTAACCTGGAACTTCAACCTTGTAGAACAACCTTTATTTTTTTATTTTAAATTTAATTTTTCACCCTTTTTTTGTGCACCAATGAAAGTCTTGGGGACACTTTTGGGGAGGGGACATTGCTGTCCYCAGCCTGAGTTTGGGTGCCCACATGAGGTCACTTTTCAACCACTAAATTTGGATTTTATTTCATTTAATCAAGTTAATATCTTAAATTTCTATCGTGGGGCTGACATCTGTATTTGAATGAAGTTGCCTCATGAGGTGATTTTTCATTTCAGGGTTTATTGTCTTGTAAATGAATTAAATTTGGTGAGTTTTGAACCTAAAATCATCAATTATTTACATTTTTAAAGCTCTTTATTAGTTAAACTTTTTAATTATGATCAAGAATAATTGAACTTTTATTTCAGAGGGTTAAAAACCCTTCAGGACATCTCCAGAGCATCCTGGCAGTTCAAAAATGAGATTTTTTTGGGAGTTATTCCCAAAAGCTGCAGGGATTTTCTTGGATTTTCTGATTTTTTTCTCAAATCCGAGCAGGAATTGTCTCTTKTTATGGGAGATTTGCATCTTTATAACACCAAACACCATTTTTATTTCAATAAAAATTAATGATTTCAAAAAAAAAATTTATTTCAATAAAAAATTAAAGAAGAAAGAGAAAAAAAAAGGAATTAAAACCATCCTGGCTGCCTTGGAGCACTTCAGGTCGGGCTGGATTTAAACAGGAGGGAAAAACTTCTATAAAAATAATTAATTTTTAAATTGGGATGATTTCATTTATAAAAATGAATGAAGACAGTAATAGGAATATTGAATAGAATAGAATTAAATAGATATTTATTAATAAATATCAGTAAATACAGAAARAAGTGAATTTATATAAATATATAGATTAAAATAATGGATTAAAATCATTTATTTGTCCCAAATTTCCCTGGAATGAGGAGCTGGAAGTTGGGATTTTCCAAGATCAACCCCAAATTTTGCAGCCTGAACCTCTGAGATCCTCACTGGTTGCATTTAATTCTTGAAATAACATTTTAATCTCTTAAAATTTAGTTTAAAATGGGTTTTTTTTAAGCAGAATTTCAGCCTTTCCTGAGTTTTTGTCCACCCCCTTTTCCCACTGTTCTGTTGGATTTTATAACATCATTTGATAGAATCTTTTTGGATCAATAAATCAGTGTAAAATATAAAAAGTCTTAATTATTCTGGTTGGTTTAATTGTTTTTCATTTGTTGCTGTCCATAATTTTTGGGAATATTTTTTACTATTCAAATAATTACAGTGAATGGTGATGATGATGCCTGTGGGTTCGGCTGCTTAATTTAGGGCTTTAATAATTTTAATTTAATACTTATTTTATAATAATTATGTTATTATAGATTTTTATTATTTATTTTTTATAATTATTTATTTATTATTTATAATTATTTTATTATTAATTTATTGGAATTTCTTGAATATTTGAACTTTTCGCTGCTTTCTTTTTTTTATTTTTTTGGGGACAATTTTGGGAAGCTGGAGAGGAAATTTGGGATAAAGGATGAGGGAAAATAAAAATTCCCAGTGCCAGACGGACAGAACAAATGGAATTTTGGGCAGGAATTTGCCTGCTTTTCCATGAAAAAACATGAGATTTTCCCACAAGAATTTTGGGAATTTTGTATGGATAAGCAGCTGAATTTGGTGATCCCCCCAGGAATCCTGCTGATTCCTTCCTTTGAACACATCGCTGTTTGCAATCTTTTGGAATATTGGATAAATTTCCAAATACTGGAAATTTTGGATTGCTTGGCTTCTTACATCAGCCGGGAACATTGGCGAAAAGCTTGAAAATCCCACAATTTCAAACATGAAAATATATTGGAAAAAATTTCCAAGTTTGTGGCGCACTGCCCCTCATTTGGAATGGGGCCGTTATCCCATCCGCACTCACTTGGAATGTGCTGTGCCCTGGAGCTGATGTTTTCCAGGGAAAAAAACCTCAGGCTGGACTGCAGGCTCAAGAACTTTTGGTTCCAGTTTGGGATTTTCCCCCTGGCTTGTGTTTGCGCCAGCAGCTGAAGGTGAAAATTTTCCCAAAATTTTCCAAAGGGGACGACGGCTCCGTTTGGCCTGCTTCCCCCTTCCAGGCGCCCAAAAAAAACCACAAAAAGAGCAGAAAAGCAAAAAAATAACCCCAAAAAAACAAACCCATCCAGAGGCTCTCCACGCTTCCTTTGCTCTCCAATGAAGCGAAACCTCCCAGGTTTTTCAGCTGCTGCAGGATTTTGGGAATTTTGATGTTTGCCAGAGGTGTCGTGCTCTGCTGGGTGGAAAGCTCAACAGTGTTTGGATATTCTTGGGATCAGCTTTTCTTGCTTTTTTTCTTTTTCAGACCTCTCAGTCCTAGAAAAATCAATTTGTTTTCCTGCCTGGCCAGGTGGTGAGGATGGCTTGGAGGTGAATCCTGCTTTTCCTGAATCCCAGGATGGTTTGGATTRAAGGGAATTCCCACCTTCTCCTGGCCCAGGTTGTTCCAAGCCTGACCTTGGACACTTTCCAGGGATCCAGGGCAGCTTCAGCTTCTCTGGGAAAGCTTTTCCCTCATTCCCTGCTGGCCAGGGTTGGTTTTTTGTTTCCTTGCTGGTGTTTCCCTCCGAGCTGTGTCCATGGATCTCCTCATTGGAATTCTCCCTGCTTGGATTTTGGGTGGTCCCACTCATCCCATCACATCTGGAATATCCTGGAAGGATCCTCATGGATCATCCAGACCCTGGACATCCCCAGAATGGTGTCCAAACCTTCTGACATGTTGGGAATTCCTCTTCCTTGGGAATGTTCCCATT
>NDFG01000015.1:585557-597173 GCA_002167245.1 Sporophila hypoxantha
AAGATTAATTAATAATCATCAATGCCAAGGCAGCTGATAACCAGACTGCTTCATTTGGATTAAACTGGAGCCAGATATTTTTTAAGGAAAAGGAAATTTGGTGAAAAAAATACAGACAATTATTTTAGAGAATATTTTAGATATCTGAAACTCTTCCATGATCTTAATTCAGTCACACCTGAGGAAATCCTGAGGTGAAAATTCCCCTTTCATTTGAGTTAAACTGGAGCCAGATATTTTTTAAGGAAAAGGAAATTTGGTGAAGAAAAGACAAACAATTATTTTAGAGAATATTTTAGATACTCAGAGAATATTTTAGATACTCAACTCTTCTTAACTCAGTCACACCTGAGGAAATCCTGAGGTGAAAATTCCCTTTTCATTTGAGTTAAACTGGAGACAGATATTTTTTAAGGAAAAGGAAATTTGGTGAAGAAAAGACGAACAATTCTTTTAGAGAATATTTTAGATACTCAGAGAATATTTTAGATACTCTATTTTTCTTAACTCAGTCACACCTGAGGAAATCCTGAGGTGAAAATTCCCCCTTCATTTGAGTTAAACTGGAGCCAGATATTTTTTAAGGAAAAGGAAATTTGGTGAAAAAAATACAAACAATTCTCTTTAGAGACTATTCTAGATATCCAAAACTCTTTTTCCATGATCTTAATTCAGTCACACCTGAGGAAATCCTGAGGTGAAAATTCCCCCTTCGTTTGGGTAAAACTGGAGCCAGATATTTTTTAAGGAAAAAGGAATTTGGTGAAAAAAATACAAACAATTCTCTTTAGAGAATATTTTAAATACCCAAAACTCTTTTTCCATGATCTTAATTCAGTCACACCGAGGAAATCCTGAGGTAAAAACTCCCCCAAATTCCCRTTTAACCACCCACTTTCCACTCAGGCAATGAAATTCCTTTTTGCACCATTCAATTGAGTGGTAAAATTGACAATAATCTGATTTTCTGGCAGATGATCAGTGCAGAAGCTCCTGTGCTGTTTGCAAAAGCTGCTCAGATTTTCATCACCGAGCTCACCCTGCGGGCCTGGATCCACACAGAGGAYAACAAACGCAGGACCCTGCAGGTAAAGGAGCTCCCAAATCCCAGCTGCTCCCAAATCCCTTCCCCACTCCTTGTTTCCATAACACCAGCCATGTTTTGTACACAGAACTGCCCAGCTGAAAGGGTTTTTTTTGTTMATTTAATTAAAATAAACTCACCCAAACACAGATCTCCATCTCTCAGCTGATTGTGACCTGCAGCTGTTGAATTTCTGGTTGATTTTGTTCTTAGTTGTGATCTAAATTATCTAAATTTGTAGAGGTTTGGTTTGKGATGATGGAAATGTGGAGGTGAAAATAAAAATGCAACAAAATACAAATTATTGGGTCTTGTAGAGAATCCATTTCCTCAATAATACTCAATTTTTTAATGGTTGTAGAGTAAAATATAACTCTTAAGTAAAGAGTAAAATATAACTATTAAGGTCATTTTATGAAGAAAAAAGAGGAGGTTTTACACTTTTAGTCTTACATATTAAGCAGAACTACTGGAAAATGTAACAACCATTAATTCAGGCCCTCAGGTCAGGGGAAAAATTGGGATATTCAGGCCCACATCAGCTCTCCTGTCCCTGGGCAGGAATTGCTGATTTAGAGGCAAGCACCCATGACTGGTATCCATTAAACTGGGCTAAACTTGCTAAAAACCTTTTTTATTGCACATTTTAGAGGCTTTGCTCAGCACAAAACTGAATTTCCACCAGCTGGAACCTGCAGGAGACATTCCCCCCTTTTTTCCCCTCAGCTTTAAACACCTCTAATTTCATTTATCCAGTGCCAAAACCCTGAATTCCTCCTGGAGCTGAGGAAAGTTTTTCCCTTTGTTGTTGCAGAGGAATGACATTGCCATGGCAATCACCAAATTTGATCAGTTTGATTTCCTGATCGATATTGTCCCCAGGGATGAGCTGAAGCCTCCAAAAAGGCAGGTGAGGCACAAAAATTCTGCAATTTTTATCYTTTTCTCAGCATGGTTTCAGCCTCTGATGAAAACAGAGGTGATTGAGCAACACAGATTTAAACATGAGGTTTGTTCTTCTCTGGTTTATTTCCTGTGRTTTTCAGGTTTTTATATTCTTTAATTTCAYGTCTTTAAATTCTTTATTTCATGGTTTTAAATTCTTTATTTTCAAGGTTTTAAATTCTTTMATTYCAAGTTTTTAAATTCTKWAATTTCAGGTTCTTAAATTCTTTAATGTCGTTTTTTAAATTCTTTCATTTCAAGTTCTTAAATTCTTTYGTTTCAASTTTTTAAATKTTTAAATTTCAGGTTCTTAAATTTTTAAATTTCAGGTTCTTAAGTTCTTCAAAATAAAATTCTTCAATAAAAATCAAAAATTCATAAATAAAACTAAAACCCACTGGGTTTTTGTGGAAATAGAGATTTAGTGGAGATCACACCAGTCTGACCARTGAACCAAACCCACTCCTGAACAGTTCTGATCCCAAATGGTGCCAGTGGGAAGAATTTTAACTTGAAAAAAATGGATTTATGTGCATTTTGGGTTGAAAAATCCCCTTCCTGCATCCTTTGGGGCAGTCAGTGCCTCTGTAAACATCCTTGACTGGAAGCTGGAAGGTGCTGGAAGGAGCTTTCAGTCGGATGTTTACAGCAGCAGGCTGCTGCTCTCAGCTGAGCTGCAGGGATTCCTCATCCCTTTCCTGCAAATTTCCCTGCTGGATAAAAACCCTGGGTTCTGCTTCTTGCTCCTGCAATAAAAAAAAAAAAAATTAAAATTATTGTTTAAACAACCTCTTTTCTGCTACTTCTGAAGGTTTGCAGTGTGGAAAAATTTAAGCTGTCTCAAAAAGCTGAGGGATTTGGGACCTTGTGGAACATCTTGGCTTGGAAGTTTGTTTCTAAAATTGAATTTTTTTTTCCCTTTTGCACTCCAAATCCTGGCTATCATGGAAAATCCTGTCTGCTCTGAGTGTACAGAGCAGCATTCCCATTTGGAGCTGGATTTTGGAGGCTGCTGCTGGATTTTGTGCCTGGAAGTGCCCTGGTGCTGCTCCTGGAGTGACAATGAAGGRAGGGAATAAAATCCACACCTCTTCCTTTGGGATGTTGCCCTGAGCTGGCTTTAACTTCCCATCCTCATTTTCAGAAGGTCTAGAAAATTAGGAAAACACTTTTCCATGTCCCAAAATCTGGGAGAGTCCATCCTGCTTCTCCTGGGGTTAAAATCAGTGTGTGCCAGATGTGCTGGAAACTCAAAATAGAAATATCTACATAAATCCTCATGATTTCTCCCAAACTCATTAGTTTGGTGTTAATTAAAAACTTCTTTTACGGTTGGAATCATTGGAATTTCTATTCTGGCATTGGAAATCCACTTTATTCTTTTTTTTTTTTATCCTTGAGGTGCCTCATTCCTGCACTTTTCTATTTTTAGCAGTGCACCATGTTTGGGAGGGGAGAGCATTCCCTGTGTCTTCTCCTTGCTTGATTCCCATCAGGACCTTGTGATTACAGAACATCCAAGCTCTGGAATCCAAGGAATTTCCCTGGAGCACTTGAGGAGTGTGTTGCAGCATCTGGGATAACTTCTGATCCATCCCAGCCAGGAAATSCTGGGAATTTTGGGTGGAAATGAGAAATGAGGCTGGGGAGATGTTCCTCACCCATCTGTGATCACCAGGAATGCTTTTTCYAGCAGGAAAAGTTGAATGGAGAATGTAGGAATGTAGACTAAGAATTTACAAAGAAAATCCTGTGGAAAAGCTGGATTTATTTTTATTTTTTTAATTTTTCCTGGTGTTACAATCTGTATTTATCTCTTTTTTGACAAGGCAATGTTGGTTTTTGGAGGAGCTGGAAATRAAATCCTGGTGTTGTGTTGCTCTGGGAGCTCCAGCTTGGAAATAAAAGATGGCAAATGCTRGGGTAGGAGGGAGTGGAAGCAAATTTGGATTTAAAGCCATTCCTGCAAACAGGATTGAGCATCCTGGAATAGATGCTCAGGGGAGTCTCAGTGGCTTTTATTATTTCAGGATTCAGCTGGAAYTGGGGATTGGAGCACTCCAGAAATAATCTAAGGACTGGGCTTAGAGCTGCCCCAGCTCTGGTTCACTGCAGACCTGCCCTGGTGAAAATATATTTGAATATATTGAATATTATTATTACTCCTTCCTTCAGAGGAATGGGAATAACAGGGAGCTGCAGGAGTAGAAATGTTGTGTTTGGTGATGGTTGTGATGATGTTTGCCCTCACAGCCAGGCTCAAAGTTGGTCTTTTTGTACAACCAGCTGGGATCTGTTGAATTTTTGGGATTCTTCCTCTGGGAAACCTCCCAGGAGTAAATCCTGAGTTGTTCTGCTCTCCAAAAAACAACTTCTAAGCCAACAAACTCCTCACTCCAGCCTGATGCTGGTAAACATCTACACATCTCATATATTTTGAATTATATTGAATATTTGATATTACTACCTTCTTCTGGAAGATAGGGAATGGAATAACAAGGAGCTGCAGAGTAGAAATGTTGTGTTTGGTGATGGTTGTGATGAGTTTGCTTCCCACAGCCAAGCTCAAAGTTGGTCTTTTTGTACAACCAGCTGGGATCTGTTGAATTATTCTTCTCTCGGGAACCTCCCAGGAGTAATCCTGAGTTGTTCTGCTCTCCAAAAAACAACTTCTAAGGCAACAAACTCCTCACATCCAGGGCCTGATGTCACCAGTTTAGATGTGAAATTTCCTTTCCTGCCCAGCTGGATCAATGGAGGAATCCATGAGCAACCTGAGAAAAGCAGGGATTCCAGCAGGCTGCTGGAGTGGAATGTCCCATGTTGTAGCACGTGTAAACATGCCTTACACCTCATATATTTGAATTTTATTGAATATTATTACTCCTTCCTTCTGAGAATGGATGAGGAGAAGGGGAATAACAAGGAGCTGCAGGAGTAGAAATGTTGTGTTTGGTGATGGTTGTGATGAGTTTGCCTTCCCAGCCAAAGCTCAAAGTTGGTCTTTTGTACAACCACTGGGATCTGTTGAATCTTTCTCTGGGAAACCTCCCAGAGTAACTCCCCTGGTTGTTTCTGGCTCTTCCAAAAAAACAACTTCTAAGCCAACAAACTCTCACTCCAGCCGGCCCACCAACATCGCACTTTTAAGTTGAATTTTTCTTTTCTCCTGCCCAGCTGATCAAACGTGAAGAGAATCCATGAGCAATTCCTGAGAAACAGGTTCCAGCAGGCTGCTGGAGTGGGAATGTCCCATTGTTGTTAGCAACGTAGTAAACATCCTACAACTCTCAGCTGTGAACGCGAGGTGGTGGGAGAGGATTGATTACGCCTTCTGCCATGGAGTAAACGCTGGGAGCTGTGCATCTGCCCTCATCCCACTTTGCTCTGAGGGAGCTTCAGGAATCTGACCGTGCATTGATTTACACTCCATAATCGCGAATATGCGAATTATGGGTTGATCATGAGGTGTTTTCGCGCTTGAGCGTTGAAGCGGACGGCAGAGCAGGAGCCGCTGGTTCTGTCCCCAGCGGGAATCGTTTGTCTCACCTGGAAAGCTCGGGTTTAAATACAATAACTCCAGGCACAACAGTGAGCATCAATCAATCATGATTTATTCGCCACGAAAGCGTTGATGGAGAGGGGGGAATGAGCATCAGGAAGGGATTGGAGTGACAGAGGAGAGCTCTGGTCAGTTTTCCTGGGGTGTTGTGCATGGGAATTCACCCATGAGGGAAGTTCCATGGGCTTACAGCCTGGTCGGGTTTGATTCATTTCCTCCTGCTCCTCACTGTGACTCCACCTCAGCAGTGGAGGGTGCTGGTAGTTGAGGACATAATTCCCAACTCTTTATGGAAGCTCCTGATTTCCACAGAACTAACATGGAAGCTCATCCTGACTGGTTGAAGCTGGGAGGAGAATGTATGAAGCTCCTTGCCAGGGATGTGGTTTTGGGGGGATGTTGCCATGGGCAGGGCTCATATTCCCTATGCACCTGTTTTCCCTGCAGACGGAGGTGCAACAGGGCACCTGATTTCCAAGAGCTGAACCAATGGTGGAGGCTCACCCTGAACTGGGGTTTGAAATGTTCTGAGGGGACTGTTGGAAGCATCCTTGTACCCGGGGATCGTTGCGGGGGGGATATTGTGGCTTTGGGGCAGACAGTGCATTCCCATGCCAGAGGAGGTGCCAGGCACCTGATTCCACAGAGTAAACAATTGGAGCTTCCACCTGGCGTTGATTGAAGTGTTCTGAGGGAATGGTTTGAAGCGTGCTGCTTTGGCCAGGGATGATGCTTTGGGGGAATGTTTGGCCATGGGGTGGATGCCATTGTTGCCTTGCCCTGCTTTCCTGCAAGGTGTGGCAGGCACCTGAGTTCCACAGAGCGAACAGTGGAGCATTACTAGCATCACCCTTGACTTGTGAAGTGTTCTGAGGGAGAATGTTGAAAGCTCTTTGCCAATGGGATGTTTGGCCAATTGGGCGGGCGGTTGCCATGTGCCGTGCCGCATCCCCATTCCCAGTGCTTCCCCTACAGGAGTAAGGTAGCAGCAGGCGCCTATTTCCACAGAGCTGAAACGATGGAAGCTCACCCTGACTGCGGTTGCAGTGGTGCTTGAGGGAGGTGTTTGAAGCTGCTTGGCTTTGCCAAGCGGATGTGTCGGGGGGGACGTTTGGCCATGGGGATAAGGTGGGTGCCATGTTCCCATGCCCAAGAGAGGAGGTGTGCCAGCACCTGATTTCCACAGAACTCCAACAATGGAAGCTCAACCTGATATGGTTGAAGTGTTGTGAGGAGATGTTGAAGCTTCCTTTCCAGGGGTTGTGTTTGGGGGGATGTTTGGCCATGGGGGCGAGGTGCCATATTCCTATGCCCTGTTTTCCCTGCAGGAGGAGGTGCACCAGAGGCTACCTGATTTCCACAGAACTTCAACAATGTTGAAAGCTCACCCTTGATTGGGTTGAGTGTTGTAGAGGGAGCATGTTGAAAGCTCGTTTTACCGGGGATTGTGTCTGGGGGGATATTTGGCTGTGGGGCAAGACGGTCCAATGTTCCCATGCCCAGGAGAGGTTCCAGGCACTGATTCCACAGAAGCTGAACAATGGAGCTCACACCTGACTTGGTTGAAGTGTTCTGAGGGAGGTGATTGAAGCTGTTTGTGCAGGGACGATTTTGGAGGGAGATGCTTGGCCAGTAGGATGGGTGCCGTAGTTGCCATGCCCGTGTTATCCCTCACGGTGTATGCCAGGCACTGATTATCCACAGAGCTGAAACAGTGGAGCTTTTTACACCCTGTTCATTTGAGTTAAACTGCAGTATTTTGAGATGGGAATAACATTTTCAAAGATAATCTGATTCAAAGCTTTCCATTTAAATGAGTACCAAGGAAATCTAGTGAATCCGATCTAGACATGGTAAACACAGAATCTAAACAAAGGAAGTTAGAAAAACAACTTTTAGAGAATATTTAGATACATCAGGAATATTTTAGATACTCAACTCTGCTTACTCAAAGTCACACTGAGGAAATCGCTGAGGTTGAAGAATTCCCTAACTTTCATTTGAGTAAACGAGGAGACCGATAATTTTTTAAGGAAAGGGAAATTTGGTGAAAAAAGATCGAACAATATATTATTAGAGATATTTTAAGATACTCGAAAGTAGATACTCTATTTATTGATCTTAACTTCAGTCACACCGAGAGAAATCCTGAGGTGGAAAATTCCCCCTTTCATATTGAGTTTAAACTGGAGCCAGATATTTTTTAAGAAAAGGAAGTTTGGTGAAAAAATACAAAACAATCTTCTTTAGGAATATTTAGATACCCAAAAGCCTATTTCAGCATGAATCTTATCAGTCACACCTGAGGACAAGTCCTGAGGTGAAAAATTCCACCTCGTTGAAAACTTCCATATTTTTAACCAACAATTTGATACAAACTCTGCTAGAGAATATCTTTATTAACCATCAACTGGCTAGCATGAAGTCAAAGAAACCTAGGAAAACCAAATTCTTACAGCACTAGGCTGAAATTTTTTGACGTATGAGTGTAATGCATAACTGATGCTGAGATTCAGTGCAGAAGCTCCTGTGCTGTTGCAAAAGCTGCTCAGATTTTCATCACCGAGCTCACCCTGCGGGCCTGGATCCAACAGAGGACAACAAACGCAGGACCCTGCAGGTAAAGGAGCTCCCAATCGCCAGCTGCCCCCAAATCCCTTCCCACTCCTTGTTTCCATAACCAGCCATGTTTTGTACACAGAACTGCCCAGCTGAAAGGGTTTTTTTTTGTTCATTTAATTAAATAAACTCACCCAAACACAGATCTCCATCTCTCAGCTGATTGTGACCTGCAGCTGTTGAATTTCTGGTTGATTTTGTTCTAGTTGTGATCTAAATTATCTAAATTTGTAGAGTTTGGTTTGGGATGATGGAAATGTGGAGGTGAAAATAAAATGCAACAAATACAAATTATTGGGTCTTGTAGAGAACCTTTTCGCAATAATACTCATTTTTAATGTTGTAGAGTAAAATATAACTCAAGTAAGAGTAAAATATAACTATTAAGGTCATTTTATGGAGAAAAAAAGGGAGGGTTTTACACTTTTAGTCTTACAATTAAGCAGAACTACTGGAAAATGTAACAACCATTAATTCAGGCCTCAGGTCAGGGGAAAAATTGGATATTCAGGCCCACATCAGCTCTCTCCTGTCCCTGGGCAGGAATTGCTGAATTTAGAGGCAGCACCCATGCTGAGGTATCCATTAAACTGGGCTAAACTTGCTAAAAACCTTTTTATTGCACATTTTAGAGGCTTGCTCAGGCACAAAACTGAATTTCCACCAGCTGGAACTGCAGAGACATTCCCCCTTTTTCCCCTCAGCTTTACACACACTCTAATTTCATTTATCCAGTGCCAAAACCCTGAATTCCTCCTGGAGCTGAGGAAAGTTTTTCCCTTTGTTGTTGCGAAGGAATGACATTGCCATGGCAATCACCAAATTTGATCAGTTTGATTTCCTGATCGATATTGTCCCCAGGGATGAGCTGAAAGCCTCAAAAGGCAGGTGAGGCACAAAATTCTGCAATTTTTCTCCTTTCTCAGCATGGTTTCAGCCTGATGAAAGCACGAGGTGATCGAGCAACACAGATTTAAACATGAGGTTGTTCTTCTCTGGTTTACTTTCCTGTGGTTTTCAGGTTTTTATATTCTTAATTTCACGGTCTTTAAATTCTTTATTTCATGGTTTTTAAATTCTTTATTTTCAAGGTTTTAAATTCTTTAATTCCAAGTTTTTAAATTCTGAAATTTCAGGTTCTTAAATTCTTTAATGTCGTTTTTTAAATTCTTTCATTTCAAGTTCTTTAAATTCTTTTGTTCAATTATTAAATGTTTAAATTTCAGGTTCTTAAATTTTAAATTTCAGGTTCTTACAGTCTTCAAAATAAAATTCTTCAATAAAATCAAAAATTCATAAATAAAACTAAACCCACTGGGTTTTTGTGGAAATAGAGATTTAGTGGAGATCACACCAGTCTGACCAATGAACCAAACCACTCCTGAACATTCTGATCCCAAATGGTGCAGTGGGAAGAATTTAACTTGGGAAAAAATGGATTTATGTGGATTTTGGGTTGAAAAATCCTTCCTGCATCCTATTGGGGCAGTCAGTGCCTCTGTAAACATCCTTGACTGGAAGCTGGAAGGTGCTGGAAGGAGCTTCAGTCGGATGTTTTACAGCAGCAGGCTGCTGCTCTCAGCTGAGCTGCAGGGATTCTCATCCCTTTCCTGCAAATTTCCGCTGGATAAAAACCTGGGTCTGCTTCTTGCTCCTGCAATAAAAAAAAAAAAATTAAATTATTTGTTTAAACAACCTCTTTTCTGCTACTTTGAAGGTTTGCAGTGTGGAAAATTTAAGCTGTCTCAAAAAGCTGAGGATTTGGACCTTTAGAAGCATCTTGGCTTGGAAGTTTTTGTTCTAAAATTGAATTTTTTTTTCCTTTTCCACTCCAAATCCTGGCTAGCATGGAAAATCCTGTCTGCTCTGAGTGTACCAGAGCAGCATTCCCATTTGGAGCTGGATTTTGAGGCTGCTGCTGGATTTGTGCCGGAGTGGCCTGGTGCTGCTCCTGGAGTGACAATAGAAGGGAGGGAATAAAATCCACACCTCTTCCTTTGGATGTTGCCCTGAGCTGGCTTTAACTTCCATCACTCATTTTCAGAGGGTCTAGAAAATGGAAACCTCTCTCCATTCCCAAATCTGCATGAGTTCCATCCTGCTCTACCTCGCGGCGTTAAACTCAGTCGTGGCCAGTGTGCCATGGAGAACTCAACTATCAATAGAAACTATCTACACTAATCCTCATGATTCTCTCCAAACTCAACTTCAGTTTCAGAGTGTATACCATTAAACACGTTCCTTCTATACGAGTTGGACCTTCATTCGACATTATCTATTCCTGGCATTCGGACATCATTCTCATTCTTTTTTCTCTTTACTCCTTGACGGCTGCTCCATTCCGCACTTTATCTATTTTCAGCAAGGTGCACCAGTGATTTGGGAAGGGAGCAGATTCACCTGTCGGTCCTTTCTCGCTTGCTGCAATTCCATTCCAGCGACCTTTGATGACTTTACAGACATACCATAGCTCTGGACAATCCAACGAATTCTCCCTGGGAGCCATATGAGGAGTGTCGTACTGCCAGCACGTCCTGGCGACTAACTTCTAGATCCAGTGCCAGCAGGAAATGCTGAGAAGTTTTTGCGCGGTGAGGCCGGTGGAATTGAGCACGAAGAGGGCTGAATGTGTCCTCAGCGCCGCCTAGTACTGTGATCAGCGATCGGCATGATTTTTGTAGCAGGAAAGGGTATGTAATGGGAGAGTGTAGCTGGGAGGTCTAAGATTTCCAAGGAATCCGTGGAAATGCTATGTTATGTTTTTTATTAGTTATTTTTTTTCCTGGTATTACAACTCTGGTATGTTAGTCTGTTTTGTTGGAGTGATAACGTGCAGTGTTGTTTTGGAGAGCTGGAATAAAATCCTGGTGTTGTGTTGTCTGGGAGTCCAGCTTGGAAATAAAAGTGCAAATGCTAGGGTGTAGGAGGGAAGTGACAGCATTGATTTAAGCACATATCACTGCCAAACAAGGATGAGCATCCTGGAATAGATGCTCAGGGAGTCTCAGTGGCTTTTAAGTATTTCAGATTTCAGCTGAGAATTGGGGATTAGGGCACTCCAGAAATAATCCTAGGACTGGGCTTATGAGCTTGCCCCAGCTTGGCGTTCCTGCAGACCTGCCCTGGTGAAACTATATTTTGAATATATTGAATATTTTATATACTCCTTCTTCAGTAGAATGGAATAACAGGGTAGCTGCGAGTAGAATGTTTGTGTTCTGTGATGGTTGTATGATGTTTGCCCTGCACAGCCAGGCTCAAAGTTGGCTCTTTTTGGTACAACAGCTGGGATCTGTTGAATTTTTGGATTCTTCCTCCTGGGGAACCTCCCAGGAGTAAATCCTGGTTGTTATTGCTCTCCAAAAAACACTTCTAACTGCCACAAACATCCTCACTCAGCTGATGC
>NDFG01000015.1:618632-645735 GCA_002167245.1 Sporophila hypoxantha
CCTCCAAAAATATCTTTGGGTTTGCCATCTCTGCTGGCTTTATTTGTGGGGAAAATTCCTGTTTATTCCTTAAGTTTTGGCAGGATATGATTGATTGGGGTGCAGGATTTGATAGGGGTGCAGGATTTGAAAGGGGTGCAGGATTTGATAGGGGTGCAGGATTTGCTAGGCCTTCAAAGCCTCCAGAAGTATCTTTGGGTTTGCCATCTCTGCTGGCTTTATTTGTGGGGGAAATTCCTGTTTATTCCTTCATTTTTGGCAGGATATAATTGATAGGGGTGCAGGATTTGATAGGGGTGCAGGATTTGATTGGGGTGCAGGATTTGATAAGGGTGCAGGATTTGATAGGGGTGCAGGATCTGATAGAGGTGCAGGATTTGATAGGGGTGCAGGATATGATTGGCCTTCAAAGCCTCCAAAAATATCTTTGGGGTTTGCCATCTCTGCTGGCTTCATTTGTGGGGGAAATTCCTGTTTATTCCTTAAGTTTTGGCAGGATATGATTGATTGGGGTGCAGGATTTGATAGGGGTGCAGGATTTGATAGGAGTGCAGCATTTGATAGGCCTTCAAAGCCTCCAAAAATATCTTTGGGTTTGCCATCTCTGCTGGCTTCATTTGTGGGGGAAATTCCTGTTTATTCCTTAAATTTTGGCAGGATATGATTGATTGGGGTGCAGGATTTGATTGGGGTGCAGGATTTGATAGGAGTGCAGGATTTGATAGGAGTGCAGGATTTGATAGGAGTGCAGGATTTGATTGGGGTGCAGGATTTGATTGGGGTGCAGGATTTGATAGGAGTGCAGGATATGATTGGCCTTCAAAGCCTCCAAAAATATCTTCGGGTTTGCAATCTCTGCTGGCTTTATTTGTGGGGGAAATTCCTGTTTATTCCTTAAATTTTGGCAGGATATGATTGATAGGGGTGCAGGATTTGATAGGGGTGCAGGATCTGATAGAGGTGCAGGATATGATTTGATGCTGCCAGCTCCTCACAGTTGATGTGAAACGCTGCCTCAAAGGAGTTAAACTTAATCCTTGTAACCAAAATTGCTTCCAAATCCTTGAGAAACTGAGCCATTAATATGCTTTAGCTACTAACTGACCYTTCCCAGGCTGGAAAAAAAGGAGGAATGTGGTGCCTCAGGGATATCCAGGAGCTCTGTGCCCTGGSGTTTTGCCTTTAGGGTCCCTTGTGGCAATTCAGAATTCCGTGGAGCTCCAGGGGAAAGCTCCCCCATAACTCCAGCTCCCGTGGTGGAATCGAGCAGGGAATTTTGCTGTGTGTYGAGGGTGCAGAGTGACCTGTTTCATTTTCTTTCCCTGCCCCCTCCACCTGTCTCCAGGTCCAGTTGAATGCTGGCCAGCTGCAGTATATCCGCTTAGCCCAACCCGTGTCAGGCACCCAGGTAGTCCAGGGGCAGATCCAGACGCTTGCAACCAATGCACAGCAGGTATGCACTCCACAGAGCTGCCTCCAAGGCTTCTTCCCTAGCTCCTGAAGTTGGGATTTCAACCACCTCTTGGGTTAGGATTCCTACTTTTCTTTTCTTCCTGTTTTTGTCAGAGTTTTTTTTTTTTAAATAAATTAAAAATGAAGGAGAGTAGCGGAAACCTCCTTTAGGTGTCCGTGAGAGGTGCATGCAGAGCTCGTTTGTGTGTGTGTGTGTGTGTGGCTCTGGGTGAAGCTCCCGCTGCTTTTGAGCTGCTTGCAGGTAACATTTTGGGCTTATCAACCTTCTTTTTCCTTCTCCTTCTTGCCCTGGGTGAGGGAAGAGCCATGCAGGAAAGGCAGAACGTCGGGAGCRGCGTTGAGGCTGAGGGATCCTTCCCAGCTGGAAAATATCACACCTGTTAGAGGAAAAAAAGAAAGAAAAATCTGGAGGCCACGTTCTCCTTGGGGGAATCAGAGAGGACGTGGTTTTGGGGTCTAAAAGGACCTAATTTGGGGTCTAAAAGGACCTAATTTGGGGTCTGGAAGGACCTGGTGTTGGTCTGGAAGGTGGTGTTTGGTCTGGAGGTGTCCGTGGCTGCCGTTCCTCTCGCGGTTGGGGTGCTGGAAAAGTTGGCTGAGATGAAAAACCTCTCCCCAGGCAGCAGCAGGATGGTGTTGGTGGGGTTGTGACCCTCTGGGAAGGGGCTGGCAGTGATCAGCTGCTCTTATCTCTGTAGATAACGCAGACAGAGGTGCAGCAGGGGCAGCAGCAGTTCAGCCAGTTCACGGATGGACAGGTAAGAGCTGAGGGGCACAAGGGGCACAAGGGGTCCTAAATCCACATGTTCCTCCTCATAAAACACTGCTGGCCTGCAGCAGGGTAAGGGAATGTTGTGCCAGTCTAAATTCTGGTGGATTTTTAAAGTTCTCCTGCCTTTGCTCTGAATCAATCCAGTCCCTGGCACTCTGGGTGAAATCCTAAATTCCTAATTCAGGAATAAAGGTTTGAACATCTGGATGTTCCATAAGTATCATAAATCATGGAATGGTTTGGGTTGGAAGCACCTTAAAGCTCATCCACTTCCAACCATGTGGGGGACACCTTCCACTATCCCAGGGTGCTCCAAGGCCTGTCCAGCCTGGCTTTGGAACTTCCCAGGGATCCTGGGACAGCCACAGCTTCTCTGGGAAATCCAGAGGGGCCCTGATGTGAGCCCGGACATCGGGAATTCCCAGAAAGACTTTGGTGGGAATTAGCAGCACATTTGGTGGCAGCTCACAGTGGCTTTGGGGTTTTGGGGTACCTCAGAGGGACCAATCTGTGGGGGGTTGTGGGTGTGCTGAGCACTGACAGAGGTTCCTTTGTCACCCTCTGTGCCTGCAGCAGCTGTACCAGATCCAGCAGGTGACAATGCCCGCGGGCCAGGACATCACCCAGCCCATGTTCATCCAGTCCACCAACCAGAGCTCAGACACCCAGGCCACACAGGTGACAGGGGACTGAGCAGGGACCTGGGGACAGTCCCCAAATCCAGCCCTGAACCTCTGCCAGACCCRGCTGGGCCCAGCAGCACACCTGGGACTGAGCCTGTGGCAGGCTCTGCCATCTCCACCTCGCTCTGCTGGCCTTGGGAATATCCAGGATATCCAGCAGACTCTGCCAAGAATGCAATATTTTTATTTTCCAAACCAATCTTTGCGTATCCAGCTGCTTTTCCAAACCCTGGGAGAAGCAATCCGAAGGGATTTGGAGCATCTCATTGAACAAAYGTGGGAAATGTTTTTATTTCTAGGAAAATCCTGAGGGTACTGCTCCTGTCAGAGCTCTATTCCTGCTGTTCTGTTTGTATTTTTTTTTTTTTTTCTCTGGATAGAGCTAGGTTTGGTCCTCCCATCTCAGTGGGTTTTAGGGAATTTTTAGGGGGGGAGTGTGTGTGGTTTAGATTTTTTCCCTCCTGCCTCCTTTTTTTGGAGCATTTACTGTATGCAGGGAATAGGAGGAGGAGGAATTGAAGTGAAACAAAATAAAAAAAAACAAACATTCCTTGTATTATGATTGTATTTTTTAAGAGCAAAAAATCCTTCAATTTGGCCTCTGGATTCCAGAAGAACYGATGGAATCTGGACAAAACCCCAACCCTGCTGTTACCTGTTGTCCTGGCTTTGGTCCATGCATGTAATATAAGCTTCATAAAAGGAAATAAATTTGCTTTTGTCAGATGCTGTGTGTGCTGTCCRTGAGATGCAGGGCCAGGAGCAGCCTGAATCCCTGGAATTGTCACACCTGGAGCAGGGAACTCAGCCACAGGATGRGCCTGGACAYGGGCTTGGCTGAGAGCTCGGGTGATGGGAGAGGTTTGGGGGTAAATCTGTGAAATTTGGCACAGTTGCCYTCCTTATCCTGTCACATGTGAGCCCTTTGTCCCATCACAGCTGTCCCCCTGGCCCTGGCACAGGTGTCCCCCTTGCCTGGAAAGAAGTGCCCCCTTTACCTGGCACACATGTCCCCCTTGTCCCAGCACAGATGCCCTCTTTACCTGGCTCAGGTGCTGCCCTTGTCATGGCACAGGTGCCACCTTGTGCCACAGTTTTCCCCTTTACCTGGCTCAGGTGTCCCCCTTACCCATCACAGATGTCCCCTTACTGTCCCCTTACCCTGGCACAGGTGCCCCTTGCCAGGCCCAGCAGGAAGGGAAGCAAAGCTCTGCCTCAGCYTTTGGCTCTCTTGGGGATATTTGTAAACATCTGTAAATATTTGTAAATATTTGTAAATAGCCCTTTTCCTGATTCCTGAGATTTTCCAGACCCTGCAATTCCTGGGAGCAGAGGGAAGGGAAGGGAAGGGAAGGGAAGGGAAGGGAAGGGAAGGAAAGGGAAAGGGAAGGGGAAGGGAAGGGAAAGGGAAGGGAAAAGGGAGAGGGGAAGGGAAAGGGAAGGGAAGGGAAGGGAGGGAAGGGAAAAAGGGAAGGGAAGGGAAAGGGAAGGGAAAGGGAAGGGAAGGGAGGGAAGGGAAGGGAAGGGAAGGGGGGAGGGCTGCAGCTCCCGGAGCCATCGCCGGTGTGCAAGGCAGAGCCGGGACGTGCCCGGCTGGAGCAGCATCCCCTGGGCTGGCAGAAGATGGATTTGGGGTGGAAAATGAACTTTTCAGGAAAGCTCCGAGAGTGGGATCGGCCACGAGAGGGCTCCCGTGGGAAAGGCTGGAGCGGGATGGGACAGCGGGGATGGGACAGCGGGGATGGGACAGCGGGCATGGGACACCCGGGATGGGACACCCGGGATGGGACAGTGGGATGGGACAGTGGGGATGGGGGCTTGGAGCTGCCTTCCCTGGAACTGGACGCTCAGAGGTCCCTCCTTTCTTTGGAACTGGGGGCTTGGAGGTCCCTTTTCCTGGATTTGGGGGCTTGGAAGTCCCTTTTCCTGGATTTGGGGGCTCGGGGGTCCTTTCTCCCGACATCTGCATCCCTGTCGCTGCTCCGGGCTGCCGCGGGAAGGGCTGGAGCGGGATGGGAGAACCAGGATGGGGTTTTGGAAGTCCCTTTCCCTGGAATCTGGGCCTCGGAGGTTCTTTCCCTGAAATTGTGAGCCTGGAAGTCCCTTTTCCTGGATTTGGGGGCTCGGAAGTCCCTTTTCCTGGATTTGGGGGCTCGGAAGTCCCTTTTCCTGGATTTGGGGGCTCGGGGGTCCTTTCTCCCGACATCTGCATCCCTGTCTCTGCTCCGGGCTGCCGCGGGAAGGGCTGGAGCGGGACGGAAGAGCCGGGATGTGGGTTTGGATCTCCGATCCCAAGAGCTGATCCCACCCAGCAGGGGCTGCCCCACCGCCAGAGGAGATGAGTGACCTCCTGTGCTCCCCCAAACCCCTCTGGAAAAGCATCYCTTGGGTTTGGAGAGCTGGGAATCCGCTTGTGGGGATGGAGAGAGACCTGGGAGGCAGAGCTGGAGAGCGGAACGGGCGCTGCTCGCCTTTATCAGCCCCCGGCTGCTGAGGAAAAGCTCTTTACCCACAGCMGCCGGGTTTGCTGGAAATTGGTTAAATTTGAATGGGAATAAATCGCTTAAAGGACAGAAAATGGGAGGGAGACGCTGCTCCTCAAGGGAGTTTCCAGCTGTTGCATGAAGTGAATGAAATTTGGC
Source organism: Sporophila hypoxantha (assembly GCA_002167245.1). Lineage (NCBI taxonomy): Eukaryota > Metazoa > Chordata > Aves > Passeriformes > Thraupidae > Sporophila > Sporophila hypoxantha. The sequence continues at coordinate 624,203 of NDFG01000015.1, forward strand.
TGGAAATAAGCCCTGTTGAGTTCTGAGGGATCAGAGGGGCCGGGGGTGGCCGGGCTGATTATTTTAATTCCTGATTGTGTGGAATTGGGCAGGAAAAATGTGGTCGTGGTCAATAAAAACCTTCTCGATCAGATGCACAAAAATAGGGTTTATTGAAGGCACAGAAAGAGTTTCAGAATGGAATCTTCYCCTCACGGAGCTGRTCAGAGAACTGAGTAATAATCATGGACGTGAGAGTGTGTATTTAATTAAATAACCTCATTAGCATATACAAGATGTGTGTTTAAATATTGAAATAAACTCTAATGAGGCAAGAGTTATTTTTAATTTAGGTGATAACAGAGGTAAAGCTCTGCCTGCCCTCCCAGAGGACACTGGGACACGACGGGCGCTTTGGGGACAGCCAGCGCTGTCGTTTGTCACAGGGACTGGAACCGCGGGCATTGACAGGAGCCAGACCTTCCCTGCAAGGAYCAGTGGCTTCCTTTGATCTGCCGAGGGGACCGCGGTGACAAATTGGGCGCCGTGGTGTGACACAGAGGCAAACACGYGTCCCTGTGTCCCTCCGGAGAGCGGTGGCACCCGCGGGGGGGACACCGGCCCTTCTGTGTGTGATGCAGCGAGTGCCACCTCTCTGCAGGGCAAGCGCGACCGGAGCAGAGCTGGTCACACCCCCAGGGACCCGGGATGAAGCTGAGGAGGAGGAGGAGGCGGAGGCGGAGGGAGAGGAGGAGGAGGAGGAGGAGGCAGCGCTTCCCTGCCAAGGAGCGGATCGGGATCCCGTTTCTCCTCGGGGTGATGAGCTCAGCACCGGCCGCTGCCACGCTCGGTTTGCTGCGGGCTTGGCTGCTGGCAGCTGTCCCTTCTAGGGCTGCTGTCCCTTCTAAACTGCTGTCCCTCCAGAGCTTGGCTGGTCCCTTTCAGACTGCTGTCCCCTTCCAGAGGCCTGATGGTCCGGCCGTCAGGGTCTGCTGTCCCTTCCAGGGCTGCGTCCCCTTTCTAAAGCCTGCTGTCCTCCAGAAGCTGACTGATCACCTTACAGAGCTGCTGGTCACCTTCAGGGCTGCTGTCCCTTCCCAGGGCGCTGTCCCCTCCAGAGCTGCTGTCCACCTTCCAGGGCTGCTGTCCCCTCCAGGGACCTGAGCAGATCCCCTCCACAAAGCTGGCTGTCGCCTTCTATGGGCTGCTGTCCCCTTCCAGGGCTGCCCTGTCCCTTCTACAGCTGCTGTCCCTCCCAAGCTGCTTGTCCCCCAGCGCTGCTGTCCCCCAGAGCTGCTGTCCCTCCCAGAGCTGCTGTCCCGACCAGAGCCGGCCCCCAAATCTGCCACCCTCCGGCCCACACCCTTTCCAAGGAAAACCTCCCTACCATGGTAGGCTCCCGCTGCCGCTGTGGCGTGCAGGACCCCCGAGGGCCCTGGAGCAATGGGCAAGGCGCTCTGGATGAAGGTTCGTGAGTCTCCACCTGCAGCCAGCGCCATCCGAGGTCCCGTTCCCTTGGGGACTCAGCGCTGCTCTTCTCCACCGCTCCTGCTCCGATTCTCCGTCAGGACTAATGGCAGGCCAGAGGAGGTTGAGTCCCAGCTCTGGGACCCTCGGCGCTCCTCATCCATCCATCACAAATCCCATGCACATACCTATCCATCCATCCATCCCCCTCATCCACATCCAATCGCACACTCCATCCATCCAATCCTAATCCATCCATCCACATTCCATGCCATCCAACCATTCCATCCGTGGCCACATGTCCATACACCACTCCCATCACTCACCATCACATCGCACTCCATCAATCCATCACATCCATCCATCCATCCATGACACCATCCTCATCCACTCCATACCCCATCCATCCATCTCCCATCCATCCATCCATCCATTCCATCCATCCATCCATCCCCATCCATCCAATCCATCATCCTCCACATATCTCATCCACCACATCCATCCATCCATCCTCCATCCATCCATCCATCCATCCACCTCCATCCATCCCCCATCCATCATCCTATCCATCCCCATCCCTTGGAAACCAATCTACCATCATCCATCCATCACCCATCCATCCATCCATCCATCATCCATCATCCATACCATCCACTCCATAGCCATCCACATCCATTCCATCCATCCTCCAATCCAAATCTCCCATCCATCACATCATCCATCCATCCATCTCATCCATCATCCATCATCCATCCATCCATCCATCATCCATCCATCCATCCATCCATCCATCCATCCATCCATCCATCCATCCTTCCTCGCCTCCGGAGCTGCACAGCCCAGCCCTGCCCCGTGTCCCTCCCTGTTCCTCCTCGGCCGTGCCCGAGCTCCGGGTGGCGCCGCTGGAGCTGTCCCAGCTCGGGGACAGCTCGGGGACAGCTCGGGGTGGCTTTGGGGCACAGCAGCCCCCAACCCCCTGCTCGGGGTTCCTCATCCTGGGCTGTCCCAGGCGCTGTTTTGTCCCAGGAGTTCATTGCCCTGGGATGAGGCCAAGCCTCCGGCTGGAGCAGGTGCTGCACAGCTCTCCCCGCGCCACTGTCACCGCTGTCACCAGCGCTGCCCCACCGCGACAACGCCACCCCTGCGAGCCCGCTGTCCCCAGCTCTGCCCGTCCCAGTGCGGCTGCCCCCTCACAACGGATGAATCCTCCTCTCCATGGTGTCCCCCCGCTATCCCCCACCCACGGAGCCAAACTGGGGCTTTGTCCCGGGCCCTGTGTCCCGGTGAGGGCTCCTGGCTGTCCCTGGTGCCACAGCCCCTGTCGCCAGCCCCGCAGCCCTGCAGCTGCATTCCAAGCCTGCAAAACTTACTGGAAATCCTGTGGATGCAAATCCTGCCAGGAACTCGAGCTGCAATCCCGAGAGGGCAGCAGGCTCCAAGCTCAGAGGCCTCCCCCTCGCCATTCCCAGCCTCTGGAATCCTCTTGAAAGTCTCCTCAGGGATGGGGACACGAGTGGCTCTGTGGGACCCCTAAAGCTGGGCAGGTGTGGGGTAAAATCAGCAAATCCTGGGATGCCTTCCCAAAACCTCCACCCATCTGAGGGATGGGTTGGTGCCATGTTGATTCAGACTGCCTGGCTCCATCCCAAAACCTCCCCAGCTCCCAGATCCATGGAGATTCCCAGGCTCTGGGCAGGTGACGAGGTGAGAATGGCACCTTCCCACCGCGTGTGGTGACCCCCAGCCCCAGGAATATCCCAATTCCCAGCTGCCCCTGGAACAACCAAGTCCTTTCCAGGTCACCTCAACCCTGCCCCCTCCRCAGCCCCGAGGTTTGAATCAATCCCAGGTGAAACCCAAACCTCCAGCGAGGGGAATGTGCTGCTCCAAAGGCAGCGGGATGAAGGTCAGGGTGCTCCTGCTGGAGCAGGGCCAGACCAGCTGGGGATGCTCTGGGATGCAATTTTTGGGGGGATGCAGGAGTTAGGGATGCATGGATGCATGAATTTCCTTTGGATTTCCAGCATTTCACTCTTATCCCGTCTGCCTGGGGGTTTTGTGGCATCCTTGGGGAGGGAATTGTGGGTTTAACAGCACCATTTCCTCCAAGTCAATAAAGTTGTCTATTTATTGTGTGTGATTGCCCAGACCTCCCAAATCCTGCAGTGCTCACGAGGGCCCCACACTGTGCCAGGATCTCCGACTGCCACTAAATAATTCACTGCCCAAAGCCCTGAACTCCATCTGTGCTCCAGGAGGAGCTGGAGGGGTGGGGAGAGGGCACTCGGGTTCCCCAAAGGTGCGGGAGCACACGGACCCAGCTGGGATCCAGCTTGGAAAGGGAATTCCCAGTCCCCGCCTCAGTTCCCGCTGTGCTGGGGAGAGGCTGAGGTGGAAGAGCAAAGGGTTGAATTTGGGGAACACTTGGAGCCCGGCTCGAGGCTGAGTCTGTGGAGGATGGGAGGGGATGGGATGCTCCATCTCCTTCAGGAATGCTCCATCTCCTCCAAGGATGCTCCATCTCCTCTAGGGATGCTCCATCTCCTCTAGGGATGCTCCATCTCCTCCAGAGATGCTCCATCTCCTTCAGGGATGCTCCATCTCCTCTAGGGATGCTCCATCTCCTCTAGGGATGCTCCATCTCCTCCAGAGATGCTCTGTCTCCTCCAAGGATGCTCCATTTCCTCCAAGGATGCTCCATTTCCTCCAAGGATGTTCAATCTCCCTCAGGGATGCTCCATCTCCTTCAGGAATGCTCCATTTCCTCCAGGGATGCTCCATCTCCTCCAGAGATGCTCCATCTCCTCCAGGGATGCTCCATCTCCTCCAGGGATGCTCCATCTCCTCCAGGAATGCTCCATCTCCTCCAGAGATGCTCCATCTCCTCCAGGGATGCTCCACACCCTCTGTTTGGGGTGTGCTGTGGGATCCAGTTTGGGATGCAGTTCGGGATGCAGTTTAGGAGGCAGTGACGTGGTTTGGGACGTGACCCGGTTCGGGATGCTGTGCGGGGTGAAGCTGGGATGCGGTTCGGGATGTGACCCGGTTCGGGACGTGACCCGGTTCGGGGTGAAGCTGGGATGGGTTCGGGACGTGCCCCGGTGTAGGGGGGCGCAGTTTGGGATGAGCTGCGGGATGTGGGTTGGGATGCGGTGCCCCACGATGCCGCAGGGACTCTCCCCGTGCCCAGCAGCGTCCCGCACCCGCAGCGGCGCTGCCAGCCGCCCGCCCCCCGCCCCGCACGGCGCTTTCCCCGCCCGCCCCGTCCGGCGGAGCCCCGGGGGCGGGGGCCAGGTACGGCGGGGCGGGCCGGCCCGGCGGGGGAGGTTCCGCGGGCGGCGGCGGGCAGCTAAAGGCAGGTGCCGGCCCCGGCTGCGGCCCCGGGCTGGCTCGGGGGTCCCGGGGCCATGCGGCGGGCGGCGGCCTGAGCGGGGCGGCCATGGCGGGGGCGGGCGGGGCGTGGAGCGCGGGCCGGCGCTGACGGCGCGTGCGCACCGAGGGCTCGGCGGGGACCCCCGGCCGAGGCAGCGCGGACCCCCGAGCCGCCGCCGCCGCCCCCTCCCCGCCGGCGGGGCTGCCGCGCCCGGGGCCGCCCCCCCGCCCGCCGGGGCCCCGCGCGCTGCTGCCCCGCCGCCTGCAGAACTGCCTTACAACGTGCCTGGAGCGCGCCCCGCGGTCTGGGCGTTCATCTACCACGTCTTCATGTGAGTACCGGGCACCGGCAGGGGGGCGCGGGGAAGGAGCCGCAGCCCAGGAGCACCGGGGGTACCGGGAGAGCCCCCCCCGGTTCCGCCGGCAAGTTTCTCCGGTGCCGCTCCTGCCTCCGTGGCGGAGGGTCCCGGGCGAGGAGCTGAGCGCGGCCCCGGGGATGGRACTCGACCCCCGGGGTGGCCCAGAGCCCCTTCCCGGTGTCACCGCGCCACCGTCCCGCTCTGCCGGGGTCTCTGAGCGTGGGGGGACCCTCAAAGGCAGGGGGGTGACAGCTCTGGGTGGCAGAGGGACACTCTGCTGTCCTGTACCTGTAGCACTGCTGGGACAAGGCAGAAGTGCCACCCTTGGGCTGCGGTGGGGACAGCGGGGGGATCCTGTCCCTGCTGTACCCCGAGAGCTGCGCCCATTCCCGGCTCACCGTGGATCCCCAGCGCTGGAAATCTCTCTCCAGGGCCAGGGGGATGTTSCCGGGAGCGCACCTGCTCCTTGCCCTGCTCCGGGTGTTTTCCTGAGCTCTGCTGGACCCGAGCATCGCACGGCYCCTGGCACGCGGGCTCAGCTCGGGGCTCAGAGCAGCTTCACCCCCTCGGSTTTGTTGCCTCGGGGGGGCTGGGACAGGGAGCTGGGGGGGTCCCCAGCACACCCGGAGGCTGCAGGGACACAGGGGGCTCCATTCTCGGGATTGTCCCAAGCCAGGAGCCGGTGGCACTGCTGGGGACACTGCTGGGGACAGTGCCAGGACATCACAGCTGCAGCCCTGGGGCAGGAGGTGTTTTCCCTCCTTGCCTGGCGTGTGCCAGGTGTGGGCACGGACTTTTTGTGAGGCCACGAGCCAAAATGTTGCCTCTTTGCCTCTGGCCTGGAGCGGTGCCGCGGGGCTGCGTCGTTCCCGGGGTGCTGCGGGAGCCGGAGCTCGTTAAGAGGCAGGAAAATGGGTCTTGCCTAAGTTAGCACATCGAGCTGGCAGCAGGGATTTGTCACTGGAGGAAAGGGCACCTGGAGCTCCCCAGGGAGCCGGGACACCAGCCCGGGGCCCATTTGTAATCCACACCTCCAGAACGGGCTCCCACAGCCAGAATCCCTGCGTGGAAAATCCCACCTTGGGAAAAGCTTTTCCAGCAGGSAAAAGCAGCCAAAGCCCCTGCCAGGGCGGGCAGAGGGGATGGATGGCACACACACACACCCCTGGCATGTGGAAGAGCTGTGCCCCTGTTCATCTCCCAGCTGGGATATCCCCCCCTGAGCATCCCACACCACTTTGAGCCGGTTTTACCCCAAAAACAACAACGTGGCACAAGCGGCCCCATTTGCAGAGCCCCCCAAACCCCCCCAGCGCCTCCCCTGCCTGGCCCCAGCTCCCGGGCGCTGGGCTTTGTTCCACGAGCTGTGCAGCAGCAGCCAAACGTCTCCAGCCTYTGCTGGGGAGGCTTTTTGTTCACTTGCTCGCTTCATTTGAGGCAGCTGCAGGGCAGAGTCCTGCCAGGGACCCCCCGAATCCTGTGGGAAGACGCCGCGGTGGGTGCAAGGTGCAGACATCTGTTCTGTGAAGCCTCTCCCGTAATGTTGCTCATTTCTGGCTCCTTCCAAGTTTTTTTTTTTGTTGGGTTTTTTTTTCTCTCTCTCTCTCTCGCAGCAGATGGGAGCTGCGAAGCTGTTGCGGCGGCTCCGAAGTTGTCGGGGATGATTTGTGTGCCGCAATCCCCGGGTTTTAACAAAAGAGGAGGAAGGTGTTAMCCCCTCCTCTTCCTCCCCAGAGGCACGGGAGGGGACGGAGCCCCCGGCCCGAGGTCGGGGCGGCGCCGGTGGCACAAASCGGTGCCCAGCGCTGCCTCCCCCGAGCGGGCTGGCTCCGGGACAGGGCTGGGAGCTGCTAAAATGGAAATACCCGCTGAGAAGTGACGCGCTTCCCTCCCGGAGCGGGGCCGAGCCCGTGGCGTTTATTGACCGACTCCAGCCTCTTTCTGTCTCGGCGAWTCGATCCCAAATCTTATCCCGGCACCTCACTGGTTTGGTGACTGAATCATTCCCGCACAGCTCTGTCCATGGGGGCTGGGAGGGTTTGGAGGCACTTTTGGGGTCTGATGGATGTCCCCAAAGCCCCCCATGCTCCGGGACGGGGGTGGTGAGGACATGAGAGCCCCTGCAGGTGGAAATCTGAGTTCCGAGGTGTCCCCCAGCCCCTCCAGCCCCTCGCTGGCCCTGCAGGGAGGCTCTGCCCGGCCTCACCAAGCCGAGCCTCGCCCGCTTGGAATGAGAACTCCCAGCCCTGGAGCTTACGGAGCAAATCCGGGAGGGAGCCCAGAGCATTAAGCCGGAGGCTTTAGAGCCAGGAGGCAACATAAGAAYTTCCTTTTTCCAATCTCCTCCTCGTTAGCGGGCGGGAAGGCTCTTCCCTGCTGCCGGCAAAGCTGCTGCGGGCTTGGCACGGGCACTGCTGTGTGCCCGCGGGCAGGGGCTGCCCTGCCAGGGGGGTTCTGCACCCTGGAGCTGCTCCATGCGTTTTTCCAGGTGCCCAATTMCATCTATTCCCATCGTGGTTTGTCCCTGCCCACCCTCCAGGCCCCCAAATTCCTGGCGGCTCCCGGGGTCTGCTGGTGCCCACGGTTATGAAACGGCTGCTGGGTGCACCAGCAGCTGGGCTCAGCACTTTTGCCAGTCCTGGAGGAGCATTTCCGTGCAGAACAGTTTCACCTGGAGCAAATTAGGGAAGCCTGAGCCAGCAGCAAGCACCAGGAACAGCCGCAATGCCCCTGGCTGGAGCTAGCGATCCCCTGTGCGCAGGCCCAGCTCCCTTGCTGCTCTTGGTTCATTTCCAACCGGGAGAGGAATTTCCCTGGTTGTTGCGGGTTTATTTCCCACCCGGGAGAGGAATTCCCTGGTTTGTTGGGGTTCATTCCCACCCGGAAGGAATTTCCCTGGTTTGTTGGGGTTTCATTTCCTATCTGGGAGAGGAATTTCCCTTGGTTGTTGGGATTTATTTCCTACCTGGGAGAGGGAATTTCCCTGGTTTGGGTTCATTTCTATCTGGGACAGGAGTTCCCTGGTTTGTTGGGGTTCATTTCCCACCCGGGAGAGGAATTTCCCTGGTTTTTGGGTTCATTTCCCACCTGGAGAGGAATTTCCCTGTTTGTGTTCATTTCCACCTGGAGAGGAATTCCCTGGTTGTTGGGGTTTATTTCCCATCTGGGACAGGAATTTCCCTGGTTTGTTGGGGTTTATTCCCACCCGGGAGAGGAATTTCCCTAGTTTGTTTGGGTTCATTTCCTACCTGGGAGAGGAATTTCCCTGGTTTTTGGGTCATTTCCACCCGGGAGAAGAGTTTCCCTGGTTTGTTGGGTTTATTTCCTATCTGGGAGAGGAATTTCCGCTGGTTTGTTGGGGTTCATTTCTCCACCTGGGAGAGAATTTCCCTGGTTTTTGGGCTTCATTTCCCACCTGGGACAGGAATTTCCCTGGTTTGTTGGGGTTCATTTCCCATCTGGGAGAGAATTTCCCCGAGGGACAGACAGGAGCCTTGTCCCTGGTCGTTGTTGGGCAGAGTGGGCAGGGCAAGCCTGGCACAGGGTGGGGATGCCAGGCACGGGCTGTCCCTGCTCAGGGTTGGCCTCCAGTGGGAAATCCYGGCTGGTTGGGGATGGTGGCAGTGGGATGTGTCCCTGTCCAGCCAGGGGACAGGGTGGTGGCAGTCTGTCCCTCCCAGAGCATCSCTGAGCCTGGCTCCTGTTCCAGCCAGGTGTGGAGGGCAGGACGGGGCTGTCACTTCCCAACCGTGTCACGTCCCTCCAGCACTCCTGGAGAACCAAAAAACCCCCCTGCCATGCTGGCAGTGCCACCACAACCAGTGCCCAGCCCTTGCCAACACCCCAGGGCAATTCCTAGGCCTGGAAGCCTGCATGGATTGCAGGAAAATCCTTCCATCCCTGCTCAGTGCTGGCTCTCCACCACCTGCTTGAAAAAACCTCTTGAATTTAACTCTTCACCCTCTCTCAAACTCCTGAATTTACCTCTCAACCCTTCCACCTCTTTGAATTTAGCTCGTTGGAGGTTTTTAACCTCTTGAATCTTTGAATTTAGCTCGTTGGAGGTTTTTAACCTCTTGAATTTAACTCTTCAACCTCTCTCAAACTCTTGAGTTTAACTCTTCAGTCTCTCTTAAACTCTTGAATTTAACCCTCAACCATTCCACCTCTTAAATTTAGCTCGTTGGAAGTTTTTAACCTCTTGAATTTAACTCTTCTACTTCTCTTAAACTCTCACATTTAACTCTTCAGCCTCTCTTAAACTCTTGAGTTTAACTCTTCAGTCTCTCTTAAACTCTTGAATTTAACCCTCAACCATTCCACCTCTTAAATTTAGCTCGTTGGAGGTTTTTAACCTCTTGAATTTAACTCTTCACCCTCTCTCAAACTCCTGAATTTAACTCTTCAACCTCTCTCAGATTCTTGAATTTAACTCTTCAGTCTCTCTTAAACTCTTGAATTTAACCCTCAACCATTCCACCTCTTAAATTTAGCTCATTGGAGGTTTTTAACCTCTTGAATTTAACTCTTCAACCTCTCTCAAACTCTTGAGTTTAACTCCCAACCCTTCCACCTCTTTGAATTTAGCTCCTTGGAGGTTTTTACCTCGCTGTCACCGGTGTGTCCCCCAGCTGGGCGGTGGCATGGCCACACCAGAGGGACTCAGGCTGTGCCACCTTCAGCCTGGGGCTGAAACGGGAGCTGCTCCAGGGGCAGTGCCAGCGGCAGGAGAAGCCGGCACAGCACTTTCCCCAGCCCCACGGGGTGTCACCAGGGCATAAAATTAAGCGGCTTCGGCGCAACATGAAACGGCGCATTGATTTTTCCTTCTGGTTTTTTTCCTTTTTCCCTCTTCCCGCTCCTGCCAGACCCYCCAGGCTGGCACAGGAGGTGCCCCAGCAGGGTGCAGGGGTGATGYCGGAGAGTTTTTGCTTCTTTGTCCCCCTCAGTTTGATCCCAAACCTCCCCTCCACTCTTTGAGGGTCCCAGCTTTGGGGCCACTCACACCCTTGTGCCCCAAATGTCCCCGCAGGTGCTGGCAGAGGTGACAGCCCTGATCTCTCTCTCTCTCTCTGTGCTGGGGTGCCTCAGAAAACACTCTGGCTCCTTCCCCCCCTCTCCAGCCCGTTCCTTGCCAGATGATCCAAGAGCAAAACTATCYGGGCTGCTCCGTGTGAGCGCCTTGGCACGGCCGCGGGAGCCTTGTGACCGCGGGCACGGGGGTGCCCCCAGCGAGATCCTCCTCCCCAAACACCGGGATTTTGGGGCTTGTGTGCTCTGGGGGTGTCACCCTGTGGGTGCTGCTGTGGGGTGGGGAGAGGATTCGCATCCTGGGGCTGCTTCCAGCCTTCCCCAGGCTGCAGGAGTCTGGGAGCAGCACCCTCCTGATAACAGCTCTGATAACAGCTCGGGGGGCATCCCGTGCTCCCTCTCCGCTGGGGCTATGGGGCTCTAGGAGCATCATTCTCCTGATAACAGCTCTGATAAAGCTTGGGGCACATCCCGTGCTGCCTTCCCCACGCTGCTGGGGACATCTCGTGCTGCCATCCCCAGGCTACAGGGCTCTGGGAGCATCACCCTCCTGATAACAGCTCTGATAACAGCTTGGGGGGCATCCCGTGCTGCCATCCCCAGGCTGCAGGACTCTGGGAGCATCACCCTTCTGATAACAGCTCTGATAACATCCAGTGCTGCCTCTTCTCTGGGGCTTTGGGACCATCACCCTCCTGATAACATCTCGGGGGACATCCCGTGCTCCTTCTCCTCTGGGGCTGTGGGGCTCTAGGAGCATCACCCTCCTGATAACAGCTCTGATAACACCCTGTGCTGCCTCTTCTCTGGGTTGAGGGGCTCTGAGGGCAGCACCTTCCTGATAACAGCTCTGATAAAGCTCAGGGCACATCCCGTGCTGCCTTCTCCAGACTGCAGGACTCTGGGAGCATCACCCTCCTGATAACAGCTCTGATAACAACTCGGGGGGCATCCCGTGCTGCCTCTCCGCTGGGGCTGCGGGGCTCTGAGAGCATCACCCTCCTGATAACAGCTCTGATAACACCCCGTGCTCCCTCTCTGCTGGGGCTGTGGGGCTCTGAGAGCAGCACCTTCCCGATAACAGCTCTGATAACAGCTCGGGGCACATCCCGTACTGCCTTCCCCACGCTGCTGGGGGCATCTCGTGCTGCCTCTTCCCTGGGGCTGCGGGGCTCTGAGAGCATCACCCTTCTGATAACAGCTCTGATAACAGCTCGGGGGGCATCCCGTGCTACCTTTTCCCTGGGGTTCTGGGAGCAGCACCCTCCTGATAACAGCTCTGATAACATCTCGTGCTGCCTCTTCTCTGGGGCTCTGGGAGCATCACCCTCCTGATAACAGCTCTGATAACAGCTGGGGGGTATCCCGTGCTCCTTCTCCTCTGGGGCTGTGGGGTCCTGAGAGCAGCACCTTCCTGATAACAGCCCTGATAACAGCTCGGGGCACATCCCGTGCTGCAATCCCCAGGCTGCAGGTCTCTGAGAGCATCACCCTCCTGATAACAGCTCTGATAACAGCTCGGGGGGCATCCCGTGCTGCCTTTTCCCTAGGGTTCTGGGAACATCACCCTCCTGATAACANCATCACCCTCCTGATAACAGCTCTGATAACAGCTCGGGGGGCATCCCGTGCTGCCTTTTCCCTAGGGTTCTGGGAACATCACCCTCCTGATAACAGCTCTGATAACATCCCGTGCTACCTTTTCCCTGAGGTTCTGGGAGCATCACCCTCCTGATAACAGCTCTGATAAGGCCTCGGGGCCGGGCTCTGAGCGTGTGCCGGCCTTTGCCGCTCCCCTGCCCGTGRGCAAACACTCCCGGAGCTTTTCTGCTTCTCTTCTGGGCGGCGTGGGACGCTCCGTGCCATGGTTACGGGCGCAAACAGGGCAGCCACAGCCCGGTTATTTATATCGCCCTGCTCCACCTCTCCTGGAGGGCTGCGGGGCCGCGGGACGGGGATGGATGCCGTGCGCTGTTTATACAGCTGCAGCCCGAGCTGAACCTGGGGAGCCGGGAGGGTGAAACGCCATCCCCGTCCCCGCTGGAGCTGGGCGCGGGCAGTTTGGGGCCAAATCCCGGATTTCCAGCGGGGGCACAGCTGGTTTAGGCGCTGTGATGGTGCCAGGGAAGGGATCCGTGCCTTCCCCCAGCCGGTTGCTCGCTCATCCCGCGGCGGAGCTGTTTGGGGTGGTGTGTGCCTTGCGCTGAGTTATCGCTGCCCGTGCCCCTGCCCGGGCAAACCCGCGGGGCGAGGGCAAAGCGGGACCGGGACAGGGCCGTGTCACCCCAGTGCCAACCCCGGGGGCGAGGGCAAAGTGAGACCGGACAGGGCGCGTGCCACCCCCGTGCCAACCCCGGGGTGAGGGCAAAGCAAGACCGGGACTGGCTGGTTGCCACCCCCGTGCCAACCCCGGGGCGAGGGCAAAGCAAGGACAAGAACAGCCCTGCCAGGCCCGGTGCTATCCCCATGCCAGCCCCAGGGATTTTGGAAAGCAGGGACCGGGACAGGGCTGGTGCCACCCCCGTGCCACCCCCGGGGCGAGGGTAAAGCGGGGACCAGGACAGGGCTGGTGCCACCCCCGTGCCAGTCACAGGAGTTTGGGAAACTGGGGACCAGGACAGCTCTGCCAGTGCTGGTGTCACTCCCATGCCAACCCCGGGGCGAGGGCAAAGCGGGACTGGGACAGCCCTGCCAGGGCCGGTGCCACCCTTGTGCCAATCCCAGGGCAAGGGCAAAACAGGACTGGGACAGGACTGGTGTCACCCCCGTGCCAGTCACAGGGGTTTGGGCAAAGCAGGGACCAGGACAGACATGCCAGGGTGGGTGTCACCCCCGTGCCAGTCCCAGGGAGAAGGCAAAGTGGGACCAGGACAGCTCTGCCAGGGTTGGTGCCATCCCCGTGCCAGCCCTGGGGGTTTGGGAAAGTGGGGACCAGGACAGCCCTGATGGGTCTGGTGTCACCCCCGTGCCAACCCTGGGGTGAGGGCAAAGCGAGACAGGGACAGCCCTGATGGGGTTGGTGTCACCCCTGTGCCAGTCCCAGGGGGTTTGGGCAGAGCAGGGACCACGACAGCCCTGCCAGGGCCAGTGCCATCCCCTGCCAATCTCGGAGGTTTGGGCAGAGCAGGGACCAGGACAGCCCTGCCAGTGTTGGTGCCACCCCTGTGCCAGCCCCAGGCCTTTGGGGATGAATCCTGCCAGGGCCGGGCTGTCCCATCCCCATCCCACCSCACAAACCCCGAGGATCCGCTCCTCTGTCTCGTCCCAGGCTGTTTTGGGGTGCAGCCCCCTTGCCCAGGGCTGGCTGGGGGGCACTGGCAGCCAAGTGGTGCCCGCCTGCCCATGCAGGGAGCCCGACTTGGCCCCGCTTCCCCCTGAGCTCAGCAGCTTTGCCAGCTCACCTGTTCCCGGGCCGGCTCGGGCGGCAGCAGATGGCAATGCCCACCCTAATGAAGATTAATTGAGGAGATTTCGCCTTCCCTGCCGGGTTTTCATGATTGTTTCRGGGAGGTTTCACTGCTGGGGCCGGGCTCTGCTCCTGCTGGGTCCTGTCCCTGTGCCCATGCTGGGAAAAAGGGAGGGCACCCCGCGGGGGTGGGAATTTTATTGGGGAGAGGTGAAAAACCAGCTCAGCCTCTGGGGATGCCCTGGAACTCCTGTTCCCCTCTCTCTGCCCCTTCCCAATTCCCCTGCCAGCATTCCTGGSTTTTCCTGCTCCTCTGGAAGGGTGGGAAGAGCAGCAAACTGGGATGGGAGCCTGGCACTGCCAGTGCCCGGGGGGGTTTGGGAAAGTGGGGACCAGGACAGCCCTGCCAGGGCCTGTGCCACCTCCAGGAATTTGGGAAAATGGGGACCAGGACAACACTGCCAGGGCCGGTGTCACCCCCAGGGATTTGGGAAAGTGGGGACCAGGACAGCCCTGCCAGTGCCAGTGCCACCCCCATAGGTTTGGGAAAGTGGGGACCAGGACAGCCCTGCCAAGGCTGGTGCCACCCCCAGGGATTTGGGAAAATGGGGACCAGGACAGCCCTGCCAGGGATGGTGACACCCCCAGGGATTTGGGGAAGTGGGGACCAGGACAGCCCTGCCAAGGCCGGTGCCACCCCCAGGGATTTGGGAAAGTGGGGACCAGGACAGCCCTGCCAGGGCTGGTGTCACCCCAGGGATTTGGGAAAATGGGGACCAGGACAGCCCTGCCAGGGCTGGTGCCACCCCCATAGGTTTGGGAAAGTGGGGACCAGGACAGCCCTGCCAAGGCTGGTGCCACCCCCAGGGATTTGGGAAAGTGGGGACCAGGACAGCCCTGCCAGGGTCCGTGCCACCCCCAGGGATTTGGGAAAATGGGGACCAGGACAGCCCTGCCAGGGCCCGTGCCACCCCCATGCCAACCCCAGAGCAGGACAGGGACAGCCCTGCCGGTGTCGGTGCAGGGCTGAGGGTGTGAAACCCCCCCGGGTGCTTGGTGGAGCGGAATTCCTGCCCGGCAGGGTGGGGGATGCTGGTTCCTGGCTCCCCTCGCTGCCTTCGGGCACCTGACCCTTCCCTAAGCCGCTTAAGCGCCGCCTCAGCCGGGACGGGGCGTTCGCCCCGGCTGTGCCAGTTAATTCCGAGCAGGTGATGCGTTCCCASAAAGTTCCTTTCCCAGCCAGCCCCGCGGGGCCTCTCCTGCCCGTATCCTTCCCCAAATCCTGCGGGATGCTGCCTGCGAGGTTTCCCCAGCCCCGTGGTGCTCCAGAGCCAGGGCCGCCCACAGCAAAGTCCCCGCGTGTGCCCAGGGTCCCTGCGTGAGGCAGGGGGCACAGATCTCTGCAGAAGGGGCACAGATCTCTGCAGAAGGGGCACAAATCTCTGCACAAGGGGCACAAATCTCTGCACAAGGGGCACAGATCTTTGCAGAAGGGGCACAAATCTGCAGAAGGGGCACAGACCTTTGCAGAAGGGGCACAGATCTTTGCAGAAGGGGCACAGATCTCTGCAGAAGGGGCACAAATCTTTACAGAAGGGGCACAGACCTTTGCAGAAGGGGCACAGACCTTTGCAGAAGGGGCACAGAACTTTGCAGAAGGGGCACAAATCTCTGCAGAAGGGGCACAAATCTTTGCAGAAGGGGCACAGATCTCTGCAGAACGGGCACAAATCTTTGCAGAAGGGGCACAAATCTCTGCATGAGGCAAGGAGCACAAATCTTTGCAGAAGGGGCACAGATCTCTGCAGAAGGGGCACAAATCTCTGCAGAAGGGGCACAGATCTCTGCAGAAGGGGCACAGATCTCTGCAGAAGGGGCACAGAACTTTGCAGAAGGGGCACAGACCTTTGCAGAAGGGGCACAGACCTTTGCAGAAGGGGCACAAATCTTTGCAGAAGGGGCACAGATCTTTGCAGAAGGGGCACAGAACTTTGCAGAAGGGGCACAAATCTCTGCAGGCTGGGAGGTTTCTGCCTTCTCCTCTGCTCCGTGCTCCGCTGCCCGTGTAATTGCCTGCTAAATCCTGCCTGGATAATCTTTTATTGCTGATGATGCACGAAGCTCTGAGCTCTGCCCTGGGCCRTGTTTTGCTCCTCAGCTCAGAGCCTGGCACCTCCTGCCCGTGCCAAGGGGGTGCTGCTGCTGCTCCCTGTGGGGTGTTCGCTCCAGAACTGCTGTGCTGGAGGAAAAATAACCCCAATTAATAATTCAGAGGGGAGAAGGAGCTGGCTCCAACCTTCTGCCTTGCCTGGGAGAGCAGCAGTGCGGGGAGGACAGGGTGGTGACACGGCTGTGACACCCCTGGCTCCAGCTCTCCCTCCTCCCTGCTCTGCATCCAGCCCTTCTCCCATTCCCCAGGATTTTTTTTTTGCTGTCTGTCCCACCTCCAGCAGCATTTTGGGGAAAAGGAGCCAGAAAATGTGCCCTTTTGTGCCACCCTCATGCCAGGGCTGGGTTTGGGAGCCCCCAGCCCCACACGGGGCTGTGGGGTCAGTGGGGATGGTGCCACTGAGGGACAGAGCAATGACCCCTGTCTGCTGTGTCCCCTGGGGCCTTCCCAGTGCCACTGGGACAGCTGGGACAGGAGTCACCCCCCTGRTGGCCCAGGCAGCTGGTTCTGCCCAAAAATCCCACATCAACAACACAAAGAGGTGGGAACGTCCTCCTGAGGAGGGGCTGAGCCCCCCACAGCCCCCCAGGTAAATTTGGGAGATTTCTCCTTCCCCACTGGGTTTTCATGGTTGYTTTGGGGACATTTCATCCACCCCTGGTGGCCCCTGGGCATTGTCACCATGAGAACACAGCCGTGGGGCTGAGATGCGTGCCACCAAGGTGCCAGGGCCACCAGGGCTCAGTGCTAGTGCCACCCAGCGTGGTGTGCCCATGGTCCCAATGCCACCCAGCCTGGTGTGCCCATGGTCCCTGGTGCCACCCAGCCTGGTGTGCCCATGGTCCCTGGTGCCACCCAGGGTGGTGTGCCCATGGTCCCTGGTGCCATCCCAGAGCAGTGGTGTGCCCATGGTCCCTGGTGCCACCCAGCATGGTGTGCCCATGGTCCCAGTGCCACCCAGCCTGGTGTGCCCATGGTCCCAGTGCCACCCAGCATGGTGTGCCCATGGTCCCCAGTGCCACCCAGCCTGGTGTGCCCATGGTCCCTGGTGCCATCCCAGAGCAGTGGTGTGCCCATGGTCCCAGTGCCACCCAGCGTGGTGTGCCCATGGTCCCAGTGCCACCCAGCCTGGTGTGCCCATGGTCCCAGTGCCACCCAGCATGGTGTGCCCATGGTCCCCAGTGCCACCCAGCATGGTGTGCCCATGGTCCCTGGTGCCACCCAGCCTGGTGTGCCCGTGGTCCCCAGTGCCACCCAGCCTGGTGTGCCCGTGGTCCCTGGTGCCATCCTGGAGTGGCAGTGACGGAGCAGTGAGTGGCCCTTTGTGTCACGTGGGCCGGTGGCACAAGCCCTCCGCTTTCCTTTTTTAGAATCGCTGGATCAGGGGAAAAAAATGTATTTTTGGAGGTTTCATTTGCTTCAGCTTCAGAGTCGACTTTCTTTTTTTCCTTTTCTTTTTTTTTTCTTTTTTTTTTCTTTTTTTTTTTTCTTTTAATTCCCCTCCTTACTTTAAATGGGCCAAAGCCCCTCGTGCCTGAGCGCTCGGGGAGGAGCGCTCAGGGGAGGAATTTTCCCCTGGGTTGACACTTCCCAGGTGTAGCTGGCTGGTCCCCACGGTGCAGCGATGCTGGGGACAGTCCTGAGGAGCTCTGGTGCCCTTCCTGCAGCACCAGAACCCTGCACAGCGCCGGACCCCCCGTGTCCCTCCCTGCCTTTAATTGAGAAGCTGCAGGGCTGCGCCAGAGCTGGCACCGAGCCCCACGGCAGCTCCCGGGCTCCCCAAAGGCTCCATGCCACCATCTAGAGGCAAAACGTGTCCCCAGTGGCTCTGCCACGGCCTGGGGAGCTCTTGACTGGGGGTTCAGGCTGTGACTGGGGGTAGCACTGTGGGCTGGGGTCCCCTGGCTGTCCCTGCGCCCCCACTGACACTTTGTCCTTCCAGATTCCTCCTCGTCTTCAGCTGCCTGGTGCTGTCRGTCTTCTCCACCATCCAGGAGCACCAGAAATTGGCCAACGAGTGCCTCTTCATCCTGGTGAGTGATGCAGGAGCGGGGCTGCTGCTCGGATTYCTTTTCCCCACTTTATATCCTAAAATAATTGGGCAAGATCACGGACAGAACCGCTGTGACCTCATCACCAGTCCCTGATGGCCCGATGGCACCGCGGGGGTGGCCTGGCCATGGGTGTCACCAGGGCCCATCTGTCTCTTATACACATCTAGATGTGTATAAGAGACAGCTGATGGCCCGATGGCACCGCGGGGGTGGCCTGGCCATGGGTGTCACCAGGGCCCATCCCACCATTGTCTCTCCATCGCACCATTGTCCCCTCCGTGCAAAAACCGCTGGAACAGGCAGGGCACGAGGGGCTAAAAAAGGCAACTTTCCCCCAAACTGTCAGAAAGAGCTGACGCAGGGACTTCTCCCGAGTGACGGAGACTAAATTGGGAAGGTCCTTGTGACTTTCCTGCGAGTAAGCAGAACGGGGGCTTGTTTGTGCRAGAGGTAGGAGGACAATGCTGACAGAGGAGGAAAAGGACCCAGCTCGGGGTGAGGAGGAGAGCAGCAATTCCCTCACAGCCYCGACAGCTCCATCCCATCACCCTCATCCCCTGGGGCGGCTCCGCCGGTGTTGCTGTGGCCGCCCCGCGCCGCGCTCAGCCCAATTCACTTTTCCCCCATCAAATCTGAGCCCCTCCACTCTCCCTACCCCCYTTTTTYCCCYYTTTTYCCCCYGACAGGAGTTTGTGATGATCGTGGTGTTCGGCATGGAGTACATCATCCGCGTGTGGGCCGCCGGCTGCTGCTGCCGCTACCGCGGCTGGCGCGGGCGCTTCCGCTTCGCCAGGAAACCCTTCTGCGTGATAGGTATGGCTGGCATGGGAAAAGAGCTCATTTCCATTGNTAGGTATGGCTGGCATGGGAAAAGAGCTCATTTCCATTGGGTTTGGGGATCAGATTAAAGGTGGTCTTTGGGGCTCTAAGGACTTGCAGGGTCCTGGCTGCTGGCAGTTTTAGTTTTGGAGAAATCCAGGAAAGTTTGCAACCTTCTGGCTTGGCACCGCCATGTCATCGAGGACAAGTGGTTGCAAATGGAGGCCATTTTCCATGGGAAAAAGAAGTGATTTCCTCAGGGTCTGGGTATCAGATTAAAGGTGACACTTGGGGCTCTGAGGACTTGCAGGGTCCTAGTTGCTGGCAGCTTTAGTTTTGGAAAAATCCAAATCCAGCAAAGTTTGCCAATTTCGAGCTTGGCACCGCCCTGTCTGCCAGTGTGAGTAGCCACAAACAGAGGCCATTTTCTATTGGAAAAAAAGTCATTTCCTTAGGGTCTGGGTATCAGTTTGAAGGTGACCTTTGGGGCTCTAAGGATTTGCAGGGTCCTAGTTGCTGGCAGTTTTAGTTTTGGAGAAATCCAGCAAAGTTTGCAACTTTCTAGCTTATTGCCACATGGTCTGCCAGTGCGAGTGGCCACAAACAGAGGCAATTTTCCATGGGAAAAAGAAACCATTTCCCCAGGATCTGGGTATCAGTTTGAAGGTGGTGTTTGGGGCTCTAAGGACTTGCAGGGTCCTAGTTGCTGGCAGCTTTAGTTTTGGAGAAATCCAGCAAAGTTTGCCAATTTCTAGCTTGGTACCACCCTGTCGGCCAGGATGAGTAGCCACAAATGGAGGCCATTTTCCATTGGAAAAAGAAACCATTTCCCCAGGATCTGGGTATCAGTTTGAAGGTGACCTTTGGGTCTCTCAGGATTTGCAGGGTCCTAGTTGCTGGCAGCTTTAGTTTTGGAGAAGTCCAGCAAAGTGTGCCAATTTCTAGCTTATCACCACACGGTCTGCCAGTGTGACCAGCTCTCTCTGCTGCGGCACGGCAGGGTGGGAGAAATGCTGCAACTTTCTTTGAAGAGNGGCAGGGTGGGAGAAATGCTGCAACTTTCTTTGAAGAGTCTAATTCAGAAGCTGCTCAGGGTCAGGCCACCAGAACAGCCATTGCACAYGCACACGGCATGGRTAGCTCAGCAGAGGAAGGACAGGAAGGGTCTTTGTATGCTGTATKCCAGTGAAGATTTATTCCAAAGCACGCTGAAGGGATCAGGGACAAAGAGAAAACCGTGCGTAATAATTAGCATTGACTCCATGGTTCTCAGCAGGCTGATCAATCACTTTAATATACTATATTTAKTGAAAACCCATCGCCCTTACAGACAGTCTGATACAGTTTTGATCTAATTGGTCCTTGAATCCAAACACCATCACCACTGGCCAATTAAGAAATCACCCTTTGGTGAACAAATCTCCATAACAYATTCCTCAKGTGCACAACACCAGGTGCAGCAGGTTAAGATGAGAATTGTTTCTCATTCTTTTCTCTGAGCTTCTCACAGCATTTCCCCTTGATCCTTCACTGGTTGCCTGGGAAAAGAGATGGACTCCTGTGTCCTCACATTTCCTTTCAGGCAGTGGTAGAGTGCYAAGATCACCCCTGAACCTCCTTTTTTCCAGGCTAAACAACCCCAGCTCCCTCAACTTCTCCTCACAGGACTTGTGCTCAAACCCTTTACCAGCTAACACAACAATAAATTAACAATATAACGTATTAGTACAACATGACAACTTTACAAAAATAAATTAACAATACAACACGTTAGTACAGCACGACAACTTTGATTTTGATGGGCCGAATTCGGGACAACCTGCTTTACCAGCTAACACAACAATAAATTAACAATATAACGTATTAGTACAACATGACAACTTTACAATAATAAATTAACAATACAACACATTAGTACAGCATGACAACTTTGATTTTGATGGGCCGAATTCGGGACAACCTGCTTTACCACCTAACACAACAATAAATTAACAATACAACACATTAGTACAGCACAACAACTTTGATTTTTATGGGCCGAATTCGGGACAACCTGCTTTACCACCTAACACAACAATAAATTAACAACATAACACATTACCACAACATGACAACCTTACAAWAATAAATTAACAACACAACACTTTACTACAACACGACAACTTTGATTTTTTATGGTGTGAGAATTCAGGATAACCCACACTCCCCCGAGCCTCTTTGTCCCCCTCAGATTTCATCGTCTTCATCGCCTCGGTGGCCGTCATCGCCGCGGGCACGCAGGGCAACATCTTTGCCACGTCGGCGCTGCGCAGCATGCGCTTCCTGCAGATCCTGCGCATGGTGCGCATGGACCGCCGCGGCGGCACCTGGAAGCTGCTGGGCTCCGTCGTCTACGCCCACAGCAAGGTGAGAAAAATTGTTAAGATATTGTTGTTACTGATGTTGTGGATGGGACGTGCCTTGGCTTGTCTGGCCCCTGTGTCTGAACCAAACAGCGGCACTGTGGTGTTTTACCCCATATTAATAAAGCCTCTTTTATGGCCTTTATTAATATCGGGAGCCTTGTTCCCAGGGGAACAGGATGCCCGAAGTCCTGGCGTGGCTCAGGCCGTGGCTGCAGGGCTGCCTGCTAGCAAGCACAAGTAGTTATCAACTCTTATAGTGATTTTCAGCTTTGCTTTGCAAGGCAGTGGTCAGCCCAGGGTGAGAGGCATCAGCAGGCAGAGAGAGGAGAATGGGCGACACGAGTGCTCCGCCAAGATGTCTTTATTGAATATGGATGTGAAGGGGTCTCGGTCAGCTTCTCATTCTAAGGAGTGGGCTAAAATATGCCCCTTTTATAGGGTTTGAGAGGATTCAGTTTGAACCAATGGAAA
>NDFG01000015.1:680604-702009 GCA_002167245.1 Sporophila hypoxantha
TATATCACCCACAGCCGACTGCCCGCCGGAGGACAGCGGCGAGGAGAGGAGCTCCCCCTGCGAAGCTGACCTTCGAGGACATCATGCCGGCAGTGAAGACCCTGATCCGGGCTGTCAGTGGGACTGTCCCCTCCCGTGTCCCCCAGCGTGCTCAGAGCCCCCCACCCGCCACCCCGTCCGTGCCTCCAGCCCGGCTGTCCCTGCAGGATCCTGAAGTTCCTGGTGGCCAAGAGGAAGTTCAAGGAGACCTTGCGTTCCCTACGACGTCAAGGATGTGTCATCGAGCAGTACTCGGCCGGACACCTGGACATGCTGGGCAGGATCAAGAGCCTGCAGATGCGGTGAGGGGCCCTGCAGGTGACCTGGGGCATTCTCCTGTGCGGCTCCCGAGCCCTTGGGAGTGTGGGTGGGCTCTGCCCCTTCCTTCCTGACCTGGGGCATTCCCTGGTGATGGATGGGCTCTGCCCCTTCCTTCCCAACCCTGGCGCATTCCTGGTGCAATGGATGGCTCTGCCCTTCCTTCCCAACCCTGGGGGCATTCCCTGGTGGAGTCTCGGCCCTTGGAGTGATGGGTGGGCTCTGCCCCTTCCTTCCTGATTTTGGGGCATTCCTGCCCTGGGGCATTCCCTGGTGGCTCCAGCCCTCGGAGTGATGGATGGGCTCTGCCCCTTCCTTCCCTCCCTGGGGCATTCTCTGGAGCACTCCCAAGCCGTGGGAGTGATGGTGGTTCTGCCCCTTTCCTTCCCACCTGGTGGAGTCCGAAACCCTCCAAGTGATGGATGGGCTCTGCCCTTCCTTCCTCCCTGGGGGCATTCCCTGGGCTCTCCGACCCTTCGGGCGTGATGGATGGCTCTGCCCCTTCCTTCCATCCGTGCCAGCGTGGACCAGATCGTGGGCACGGGATCGGGCGCTCCCGGCGGACAAGAAGGTTCGGGAGAAGGGGGAGAAGCCGGCGCTGGAGGCGGAGCTGGTGGACGAGCTCAGCATGATGGGGCGCGTGGTCAAAGTGGAGCGGCAGGTCAGGAGGGGACRCCCGGCAGTGTCACCGTCCCTTGGGAGGGACAGCTGAGCCTCCCGYGGGGGTGGGCCCGGCTGAGCCGGGGGTTACTGAGGGGCTTCTGTGATCACAAACCCATTCTCAGCCATCCCCTACATTGMACAARCACCAGTCGAATGAGCCTGAGGYGGGTTCTCTGTCGACAACCCTACACTAACTCGATTCTTTGCCCTTCATTTCCTCCTCCCATTCRTCATCGTAGGCCTCACACTYGTCCATCTCACCTTCCYCCAYGAAACAGGCTCAAATAACCCACTARGCATCCCCTCAGACTGTGACAAAATCCCCTTCCACCCATACTACACCACTAAAGACATTCTAGGGTTTGTACTGATACTTTCCCTACTCGTCTCCCTGGCCCAATTCTCCCCCAACCTCCTGGGTGACCCAGCAAACTTTACACCAGCTAACCCACTGGTCACTACTCCACACATCAAACCCGAATGATACTTCCCATTTGCCATCCTCCAACCCATTCCTGTCGCTATAGGACACGAGAGAACACAAGCGCACACCGCTGTTCTCAAGGTGAAGAAAAGGGAAGTTTATTTTCTGACTCCAACATTTATAGGTTTCCAAAAGTGACAGTGGATTGGAGGGTGACAGTGCCACCTCTCCAATGACACTGGTCAAACCAACAGTCCATCAACTTTCTCCTCCTCTATAAAGGAACGCAAAACAATGAGTTATTTACAGAAAGTCTGTGAGAAAGTTCAC
This sequence comes from Sporophila hypoxantha, assembly GCA_002167245.1. Taxonomy (NCBI): domain Eukaryota; kingdom Metazoa; phylum Chordata; class Aves; order Passeriformes; family Thraupidae; genus Sporophila; species Sporophila hypoxantha. Next base: position 682,379 of record NDFG01000015.1, read on the forward strand.
TACAATAATGTCAACACCAGAAGGCTTAGAAAAATCTTAGAAAAATCTTAAAAAACCAAGGTAACAATTCCAAACAAACCAGGAGGCGTGCTAGCCCCTAGCTGCCTCWACCCTCGTTCCTGCAGGTGCAATCCATCGAGCACAAGCTGGACCTGCTGCTCGGCCTCTACTCGCAGTGCCTGCGCAAGGGCTCCAGCAACTCCTTCAGCCTGGCCGCGGTGCGCGCGCCGCCCGGCGAGCCCGAYGCCACCTCGGACTATCACAGCCCCGCGGAGCACGAGGACATCTCCGCGTCCGCGCAGACCCTCAGCAGCTCCAGGTCGGCCAGCGCCAACATGGACTGAGCAGGAGGTGGCGGGATGGACCCGGGGCGATGGGGGAAGGCGGGGTGCTGTCCCCTCGTTGTCCCCTCGCTGTCCCCTCGCTGTCACTCACGGTGTTACTTGAACCGAGTCTCCCTCTGCGGGGACACGGCTGCAGCAGGGTGCCTGCGGCGCTGTGGCACGGCCAGCCCAGGCTCCTGGGGTGYTCCTGAGGGTGTTCCTGGGGATGTTCCTGTGGATGCCCCTGGGACATTCCTGGGATGCTCCCGGRGTGCTCCTAGAATATTCCTGGGGATGCTCCTGGGGACACTCCTGGGGATGTTCCTGGGATGTTCCTGAGATGTTCCTGAGAAGTTTCTGGGACGTTCCTGGGACATTCCTGGGATGTTCCCGGGACGTTCCTGGGGTGCTCCTGGAATATTCCTGAGATGCTCCTGGGAAGCTCCTGGGACATTCCTGAAATGCTCCTGGGATGCTCCTAGAATATTCCTGGGATATTCCTGAGATGCTCCTGGAAAGATCCTGGGTTGTTCCTGGGGATGCTCCTGAGGACATTCCTGGGACGTTCCTGGGACATTCCTGGGACATTTCTGGGATGCTCCTGGGTTGTTCCTGGGGAGGTTCCTGGGGACATTCCTGGGACGTTCCTGGGACACTCCTGGGACATTTCTGGGATGCTCCTGGGTTGTTCCTGGGGAGGTTCCTGGGGACATTCCTGGGACGTTCCTGGGACACTCCTGGGACATTTCTGGGATGCTCCTGGGTTGTTCCTGGGGATGCTCCTGGGGACGTTCCTGGGGACATTCCTGGGATGTTCCTGGGACATTCCTGTGATATTCCTGGGTATGCTCCTGGGGTGCTCCTGGGGTGCTCCTGAGATGTTCCTGGGGTGCTCCTGGGACATTCCTGGGATGCTCCTGGGATGCTCCTAGAATATTCCTGGGATGTTTCTGGGATGTTCCTGGGATGTTCCTGGGAAGTTCCTGGGGTGCTCCTGGGGTGCTCCTGGCTTCCTGTAGGATGACGCCCCCCCAGCTCTGGGGTCCTGGGTGCTCCWCAGCCGTGGTGGGGATGCTCTGGGCTGGCCCCATCCCCTGGGGTTTGGTTTGAACCMCATCCCCAGCCCTCAGGACAGGTCCTGCCTGGTCCCCCAGAGCTGAGCCGGGGCCACCACCAGCTATGCAAGGTCCCATCTCCCTCTTGCTGCCAGTGCAGGGGTGTGGGGGCACGACCCTGGGTGGTTTTACCCGTGTCACTGGGGGTCCCCAGTGTGGGGAGCAGGGGACTGTCCCCCCCTGCCCAGGCTGCACTTCTCCAGAAGCACAGCAGAGCCTTCTGCCTGCCCGTGCATGCTCCCAGGGCAATATATATATAGATATTATATATATATATATTTATGCAATAATGTCTTAATATGCAACACCCCTGGGAAGAGCAACCCGAGGGGCCATAGGCAATAAGCAACCCCCTGCCAGCTCCCAGGGCTGGACTGTGCTGCCCTGGAGGCCCTGAGGGCTCAGACCAGGGGGAAATCTCCACCCCAGGGTGGCCCTGGAGCCAGGAAGCTGAGCAGGGGCYGTGGGGACAGCGCTGTCCCCAAGGATTGTCCCCCTCCCTGTGTCCCAGCCCCTGCTTAGGGGATCCCCTCCCGGCTGGGTCCTGCGGCGCTCAGTKTGTCCCTGTCCCTGTCTCTGTCCCCTCTGCGGTCCGGGGAGCACGGGCCGGGCCTGGAGGGGACCTGCCACAGGGTGGTGTCCTTGCATGTCCCCTACAGCAGCGCCACCACAGCGCCCGCGCTGTCCCAGCCCCCGTAACGCTGGGGCTGTGCCAAAGTGACTCCAGGGGGGCTCGGTGGTCACCCCACAGTGCCAGGATCTGCTCGCCCCGCTGCCCCTCTCTGGGTTTGGCACCGTGGGGTTCTCTCCCCGTTCTCCCTTGCCCTGCTGCGGGCACTGGGGCTCCCCACCCTGCTCGTTCCCTCTCCCCATCGGTGCATGCGGCCAGCGCGGGCMGTGCCAGGGCTGCCCGAACCATGCCGGGGGTGCCCGGGCGGTGCCACACCGCGGTGCCACACCACGGGTGCATGTGACAGCTTTGCCCGCAGCCGCACGCAGGAATTTTAACCCTTTAGAACCCCCCCGTGCCGGGGCTGGCTGGTCCCCGCAGACCCTCCCAAGAGCCAGCGGTAGTTACCTCACTCGATTAACTTATTAATTTATTTGTTTCATTAAAATTTGGAGTAGAGGCTGCCCGCCTGATGCCCGTCTGTCTCCCGAGAGGTGGCACTCGAGCCTCGCCACCGAGCCGCGACCAGGGGACATAAATGTCCGGACGGGGACACGACACAAATGGGCGGACGGGGACACAAATGTCCAGCAGGGGACACAAATATCCAGCAGGGGACACAACACAAATGTCCAGCAGGGGACACAAATGTCCAGCAGGGGACACAAATATCCGGCAGGGGACACAAATGACCGGCAGGGGACACAAATGTCCAGCAGGGGACACAAATATCCGGTCAGGGACACAAAAGTCCGGCAGAGGACACAAATGTCCGGCAGGGGACACAAATGACCGGCAGGGGACACAAATGTCCAGCCAGGAATGCAAATGTCCGGCAGGGGACACAAATGACCGGCTTGGGACACAAATGTCCGGACACCTCCCTGACCCCTTAAAGCCACCGAGATGGGACTGAGAGCGCAGCTCGAGCTCCATCCTGTGCTTGGAGAGGTGCAGGGTTGGTGTCGCTGCAGAAGGAGCCGTGCGCTGCTTTTTTGTCACCTCGCAGGGAAGGGTCGCAGCCCCGGGAAGGGCTGTGCCCCCCCTGCCTGTTCGGTGCGTCCCCCCCCATAAATGGCGACGTCGCTGCGATGTCCCCARTGCCATCCCAGGGAGGTGAGGGTGGAGCCCCCTTCCCCAGGAGCCCCCAGACCCCTGTGGGGACAGCAAAGCTTCACCCCCTGGCAGCGAGCTGGCACCCCCGGGGGACAGCACGTCCTGCAGCGATGTCGGGGCTGAGGCGGCTCCTTCCCGTGCCGCTGGCCGGGGAGGAAGCCGGGGCCGGCCGCSGCTCAGTCCCTGCCTTTCCTGGCTGCCTCCTGCCAAGAAATTCTCTCCAGGATGGCCTCGGAGCCGAGCCCTGCGGGGGCAGCGCCTCCGTGCCCCGCTCACTGTGCCCGCGGATGGGGGCTCGGGGGGGCTCCGGCACCCCGGTTCTGCCCAGTGCCCGGTGTGTGGGGTGCGATCCGTGGGGGGCTGGCTTTGGGGGGCGCTGTACCACCCGCCAGAGGGGCGGGCGGCTTTCCCGCGTGGGTTTGGGGGGATTCATCCCTGCAGCAGTGGGATCTTCACAGCCAGCCGGCTGTGGGGTCTCGCCGTGGCTCGGGGTGCTGGCAGCTTGTSCCTCCCGCAGCACGGCCGGGCACGGTGGCACAGGCARGGCAGGAGGTGYGTGTGCCAGCCCTCGGCTCTGCCTCCCGCCGTCGCACGGGCACAAGGTGCCCYGGCAGGACTTTGTCCCCTTCCACCTTGGCTGCCCCACGTGTGCCCAGGCTGCCGCTCCCCGCAGAGGGGACACACACAGTGACAGTGACACACAGAGAGAGCTGTGACCTCAGGGCCAGCTGGCCGCGTCCCGCCGSAGCCCAGCCGCACGAACGGGGTGAGGGGGATGCTCCAAACGCTTGGCCTGCGGCCGGCGCCTCCTCCGCGCAGCGCCGCTTTCTTATCAGCTGGCAGGGGGACAGGGTTGTTACGGGAACGCTCAGCTGCTCCCGCAGCACCCGCGGCGTCTCTGAGCTGTCAGGGGGCTGGCGGGGGCACAAGGACACGGAGCAGCGGCCGGGGATGTCCTTTGTGCCAGTGGCTTTGCTTTGTTCTCCGGGGGTCTTGGGGGAATTCGTGACTCACTGTGGATTCCTGMGAGTCCAGTCATGCTGGAGACGGACTGGGCTGGACTCAGTTCCTTCCTGCGCCGCTCCAGCTCCGCGTTGCGTGCGCTGCCCAAGGACGCGCTCACAGGAAAAGGCCCTTCCAAGAGCGCTCGGAGCGGGGGCTCCCTGCCCGGGGGGCTCCGCAGGACCCTGATTCAGGCACCCAGAGCACCCCGGGGAGCAGGCAGCCCCCGCGCCCGGCGGGATTTGATGCCCCCCGTTTGCCCGGCATGAAGCCCCCCCTGGCCGCGGCATCCCCCCCGTGGGCTCAGCCAGGATCCCCTGGCCCGTGGCCCACGCGTGGCCCGTGGCCGCCCAGGGAASCCCGCGGTGCTCCCGTCCTGGCTGCCGTGAGGCATCCTCGAGSAATCCTCCTTTGGAGATGCTCCCGGCCGGGCGGGGACAGCAGGAGCCCCGCGTGGGCGGCCGAGCTCCCGCAGCAGGTGCTGGAGCCTGCGGGGCGGCCAGGACCCCCCCCTGTTGCGGTGCCTGAGGGCGAGGCTGGGCGCTGACAGCCGCGCTGGATCCAAATTACACCAACTCCCTGCCCTGGGCTGTCCCTGTCTGAGCTGGACCCCTGGMATGGGCAGGAATGCAGCCCCCTCCCCTCCTCCCCGCACACCTGGGCAATGGGGAAGCCCCCCAGGATGGCTCCCCCTGCATGGAGCAGGGGGTGCTGCCCCGATAGCCGGGACCCCCCATTTGGCGAGGGCAGCGCCGGGGGGCACCGGGAGTGGATCAGGAGCCGGGGGACACCGGGAGGGGATCAGGAGCCGGGGGACACCCCGGCCCCGCGGGGCCACAAGTCCGGGGCTCCTCTCTGCAGCCCCAGGCCCGACCCCCGCCCCGCCGCGCTCCGCCCCGGGCGGTCGCGCGCCGTCTCGGCGCCTCCCGCGCGCCCCCCCGGCCGGGGCGCGGCGTATAAAGGAGCGGCGGGGGCCGCGGCGGGGCGCGGGGCGGCGGAGCGGGCCGGGCGCGGCAGGTACGGCTCGGGCTCCGGGGGAGCGGTGGGGCTGGGGGGTGCCACGGCAGGAGCGAGAAACGGGGCGGTTTCCCGCCCCCGTGAGGTCATCCCAGCACCGGAGACCCTCCTCTCTCTCACGGTCTCTGCGCGGCGGGCGCGGCAGGTACGGCCGGGAACGGGGTAGGGCGTCCCACCCTTGGATCCCCGTAGGGTTCTGGCGTCACCCTCCCCGGCCTTTACCGGCGGTCCGGGAGCCCCCCACGCTGCCACCGGCGTGGGAGGAGGCGGCAGGAGGGCCGTTCCTTCCCCCGGGTGCCCCCGGATTGTCCCCACCACCCCTTTTGGGTCCCACCACCCCCCTGGGCCCCGCGGGCTTTGAGAGTTGGCAGCTCATGGCACTGCCCGCCGTGGGGACTGGGGGTGCTCGGCAGCCCCCCCGAGTGTCCCGGGAGCCCCTTCCCGTGGGGGGGTTGGTTTTGGAGCCGGTTTGGTTGAAAGGGGTGAGCGAGCACGGGGCCCCCCGAGGCCGGCATTGTGCGCGAGCTGGTGGAAAAAAGCGTGTTTTGGAGCTTTTGAGCTGCGCGGTTCACAAGGGGAGTTACAAAACCGGAATGCTCTTGAGGAGCCTGGGCGAGGCAGGGTGGCACAGAACTTAGGGAGGGAGGTGGGCACAGACCTGGGCGAGGGGGCCAGGGTGGGCGCAGAAACCTAGGGAGGGCAGGTGGGCACAGAACCTAGGAGCGGCAGGTGGCGCAGAGCCCAGGAGGGCATGGGTGGGCACCAGTGCCTGAGGAGGGCAGGGTGGGCACAGTGCCTGAGAGGGCAGGCGTGGCACAGAGCGGGGAGGGCAGATGCGTGGGCACAGGCCTCGGGAGGCAGGGTGAGTGCAGACCTAGGGAGGGCAGGGTGGGCACAAACCTAGGAGGGCAGGTGGGCGCAGAACTTAGGGAGGCAGGGTGAGTCAGAACCTAGGGAGGGCAGGGTGGGCGCACGCCTGCGCGAGGGGCAAGGGTTGAGCACAGAGCCCGGGAGGGCAGGTGAGCACAGAGCCCGGGGAGGCAGGGTGGGCGCAGAGGCCCGGGGGAGGGCAGGGTGGGAAGCAGCGCCCACCCGCCGTGCGCCCTACACACACACTCCCTCCGCAGGTGTGGGGACATGGCCGGGGACATGCGGGCCCTGCTGTGCCTCTGGCTGGTGGCCCAGGTGGCCCAGGTGGCCCAGGTGGCCCAGGTGGCCCAGGTGGCCCAGGTGGCCCGGGTGGCCCGGGTTGACCGGGTGGCCGCGTCCTCGCGGGTCCGCACCCGCCGGGAGCTGGGGCCCGGCTTGTACCAGCACGGCGTTTACGACGCGGGCGGCTCCTACTGCCAGCGCGGGGACGTGTGCTGCCACGGCCGCGACGACGGCTGCACCGTGCCCTACCACGACACCCTCTGCTACTGCGACCTCTTCTGCAACCGCACCGTGTCCGACTGCTGCCCCGACTTCTGGGAATACTGCCTGGGAATTCCAGCGCCTTTCCCCAAAGCTCCAGGTGGGGTTCAGCCCTGGGGTGCTGCTGCTGCTCCTCGGGGTGATGGATGTGGCACCTCACGGTGCTGCCCTCGCTGCAGAGCTGCTCCGGACCCCTCAAAGCTGTGGGAACTCCTGCAGAGTGTCCAGGGTGGGGATGGACTCCCTCAAAAGGAGGTGTGGGAGCAGCCCCTGATCCCAGAGCCCGTTCCCATCAGCGCCTGCAGGCAGAGCAGGGACACGAGGGGACATGAGGGGACRCCATCCCAGCGTGCCCGGTCACGTCTGGGGCAGGCAGATGCTGGCCTTGGTTTAACCCTGGYGGCAGCTGGGGGCACGGGCAGCCCCCAGCTCCCAGCACAAGGCTCTCTCAGAAGTCCCAGCGGAGCAGAGCCAGCTCCGGGGCACAACCGGCCCCTTTATCCCTGTCCCGCCAGGCTGAGCACATTTAACCCTCCCGGCGCCGAGCCAGGCTCCCACCCTGCACCCACTGACCCTCAGCAGAAATTTGGGGGTGCCAAGGTGCAGCCTTGATTTAAGAACAGCGTTGATTTTCCCTTTGGTTGTCACCCCCTGGAATTTGGGGGAATTTGGGGGAATTTGGGGGGCTGGTGGGACCCCAAGCACTCACCAGGGGCTCTCCCATTCCCCTGCAGGCTGTGCCCGTGCCGGACACAATTATCCCACGGGAGCCACGTACCGGGAGAACTGCAACCTGTGGTGAGTGTGGGCACCTGYGGCATGTCACCAGCATGTCACCAGAGGAAGGTGTCACGCTCCTGTAAACCTCAGAGAGCGAGGCCCGAGCTGGGTGGYGGGAGCTGCTGCCAAAATGCCTTTGCTCCAACAAATCCGGAGCCAAAAAGGGCCTCGAGCCTCTCCCAAGCTGCAGCGCATGCCTGCGTGGGAGCCGCTCACCCTGGCGCTGCCCAGGGGCCTTTTGGCCACGCTGGTCCCAGCCCAGCTTGCCCAAGCCTGACCGGGGTTCCGTGCCAGCCGTGCCTCCTGCTGGGCACTCCCGGAGCTCGGGGTTCGCTGGGAATTCTGCTGTTCCYGTGCTGGTATCGCTGGCATGCGGAGGTGGGGGGTTGAGGATTGCAGCCCGAGGGGCGATGCTGCAGATAAGCGGGAATCAAAGGCAGCGGCTGGGGCGGGTGCGAGGGCAGGGGCACGTGTGGGAACATGTGTGAGCGCCGGGGCTGCGGGTGAAAGGCCAGCCCGAGCCTCCCCGCAGCTCCGGGGNAGCGCCGGGGCTGCGGGTGAAAGGCCAGCCCGAGCCTCCCCGCAGCTCCGGGGCAGCCCGGAGTTTCTCTGGGATCGTGGCATGGAGGGTGTCCCTGTTCAATGTCCCCAAGCCGCGCAGGTGGATGTCACCTCTCTGCTGCTGGGGGAGCATCTCTGACTCACCAGCACCAGGGAGGGKGCAAATCTTCCCTTCCAAACCCTCCTCCCCCACACTTGGTGCCTGGAGAAGAGGAATTTCTGCAGCATCACCCCCACCCCTCTCCCTGCTGGGGGGGTACCAGGGGACAAAACCCATGGCAGGGTGGCACAGGGTGTGTGTGGCATGCTGAGGTGCTCCCAAGCCCCCAGGTGTCACACAGAGCACTGGGGCTGCAGGTGAAAAGCCAGCAGGAGCCTCCCYGCAGCCCAGAGTTTCTCTGGGAGCACTCAGGGAGTGTGGAGGGTGTCTCCGTTCAATGTCAATGTCCCCAAGCCGCGCAGGTGGATGTCACCTCTCTGCTGCTGGGGGAGCATCTCTGACCCACCTCTTCCCTTCCAAACCCTCCTCCCCCACACTTGGTGCCTGGAGAAGAGGAATTTCCACAGTGTCACCCCTGCCCTGTCCCTGCCAGGGGGGTGGCAGGGGACAAAACCCATGGTGGGGTGACACAGGGTGTGTGTGGCACCCATCTGGTGGCACCCTGAGGTGCTCCCAAGTCCCCAGGTGTCACACAGAGCGCTGGGGCTGCAGGTGAAAAGCCAGCCCGAGCCTCCCCGCAGCTCTGGGGAGTTTCTCTGAGATGGTGGCAAGGAGCACTCGGGGATGGAGGGTGTCCCCATTCAATGTCCCCAAGCCACGCAGGTGGATGTCACGAGAGCATCTCTGACCCACCTCTTCCCTTCCAAGCCCTCCTCCTCCACACTTGGTGCCTGGAGAAGAGGAATTTCCACAGAGTCACCCCCACCCCTGTCCCTGCCAGGGGGATACCAGGGGACAAAACCCATGGCGGTGTGGCACAGGGTTGTGTGGCACCCATCTGGTGGCACCCTGAGGTGCTGCCAAGCCCCCAGGTGTCACACAGAGCACCGGGAGCGCTCAGGGATGGATGGGGGAAGGCTGGAATCCAGGTGCTGCCGGCCGGGATCGGCATGGGGGTGTGTGGCGGGACACGGCCTCGCTCAGCTCCATAAAAGGGAAATGTGCCGGGATCTSAGCATGCCAAGCATTGCTCATTGCACGGGGGGAGCACAGCCCGGGGCTCCCCAGGGGACCCACCGCACCCCCAGAGCCCCCAGCTGTCCCCACGGAGCGGCCTGGTCACTGTGGGTCACCCATGGGGACAGCCAGCCCTGACCCCCAGCCCCGGGCTGCTGTCCAAGCCCCTCGCTGATGTCTGCAGCCCTGGCAGCTTTTCAGCTGATTTGCTGTCCCATGGCCTGGCTGCCCTCGGGGCTCTTGTGGGGGCTGGGGCAGGGGGGGACAGCTCCCAGGGTCACCCAGAGGTCACTCGGGGTCACCCAGAGGCCACTTGGGGTCACCCAGAGGCCACTCGGGGTCACCCAAAGGCCACTCGGGGTCACCCAGAGGGCTGCCCATGGATTCACCCCGCTGCAAGGTGCCAAGCTCCGGTGACCCCTAACAAAAGTAGCCAGTCTGGGAGGGGCAGCGCCCACTCATTGTCCCCCTGCTCACCCTGGGGACATCGTTCCTCACCCAGTGTCCCCTCTGCAGCACCTGCGGGCCCGGCGGGCAGTGGCAGTGCGAGGACCACGCCTGCCTGATGGACGGGSAGCTCATCGATGCCATCAACAGGGGCGATTACGGGTAAGGAGCGGGCACGGGGGATGCCGCAGCCCTCGGTGCTTTTTGGGGTGACCCCTGAGCCGTGCCCCCTCTGCCCACGCAGCTGGAGAGCCGCCAACTACAGCCAGTTCTGGGGGATGACCCTGGACGAGGGGATCCGGCACCGCCTGGGCACCTTCCGTCCCTCTCCCACCGTCATGAACATGAACGAGATGCACGTGAGTGCTCCCGGGGGAGGGAAACTGAGGCACGGCCGTGCCTGGGAAGGGGCTCCCAGAGCAGGGGGCGGGCAGGGCAGCCCTGGTGTTTGGAAGACGGCAGCTCAGCAAATTCCCCCGGACAATCCCCGCGCTGCCAGTGTTGTTTTTTCCCCTCTCTCCTCCGCGCTGGTTTCCCATCGGAACRCCGGCCCCGCCGCTGCTGACTCAGCAGAGCCGCCTCTCTTTGCCTCTGCCCGCACCCAAACGCGGGCTGGGCACCCCCCGGGGGTCCCTGGGGTGCTGGCAGGGCTTGGTGCACCCCCAGCCCAGCGCTCCGGAGCTCCAGGTTTAATTCTAGAGGCGTTTCCTGCGGGCAGTTGTGGCCGTGTCCTCCCCAGGAAGGCCGGGGCGGGGACACTGTCCTGCTCCAGGCAGGAAAGGCAGGGCCACAGCCACCCCGAGGGGCTGTGTCACCCTGGGCTGTCCCCTCGGGGWGGCCACCGAGGGCCTGGCTGGGCTCTGGGGTGGGACACTCAGTGCTGGTGTGCTCKAAGGAGCTGCTGGGGCTGTGGAGCCCAAATTGAGGGGAAATCGGGGGGTTTGGCCTTTCTGGGATAAAGGGGAACCCAAATCTTTGTCACTCAGGGTGATGTCCCTGTCCTGAGGGGTCCCACAGTGGGGCTGGGGACACTAAAAAACTGCGTTAGGGGACCATCTCAAAAGGATGGTTGGGTGGCAGAGGAGCTCTGGGAGTCCCACAGAGGAGCTGGGACACTAAAGCTCACTGGGGATTCATTCAGAGGATGGTTGGGGTGGCAGGAGGAGGACATGGGTACCACAGTGGGGCTGGGACCACAAACCTGGTTGGGGACATCTCAGGATGCTGGGATGGCAGGAGAGGCTGGGGGGGTCCACAGTGGGGCAGGGGCACAAAACCTGGGTGGGGACCACCATCTCAGGATGGCCTGGGATGGCAGGAGGAGGACATGGATCCCATAGTGGGGCTGGGGACATTAAAACTGGTTGGGGACCATCTCAGGATGGCTGGGATGGCAGGGGAGCTCTGGGAGTCCCACAGAGGGGCTGGGGGACACTAAAGTGTGTTGGGGACCATCTCAGAGGATGGCTGGGGTGGCAGGAGGAGCTGGTGGGGTCCCACAGAGGGGCTGGGGACACTAAAGCTCACTGGGATCATCTCAGAGGATGTGGGTGGCAGGAGGGCTGGTGGGTCCCATAGTTGGGCTGGGGGACACTAAAGCTGGCTGGGGACAATCTCAGAGGATGGTTGGGATGGCAGGAGGAGCTCTGGGAGTCCCACAGCAGGCTGGGGACACTTAAAGTTCACTGGGGATCATCTCAGGAATGGCTGGGATGGCAGGAGGAGATGGGTGGGGTCCCACAGAGGGGCTGGGACACTAAAGCTCACTGGGATCATCTCAGAGGATGGTTGGGGTGGCAGGAGGAGCTCTGGGATCCCACAGCGGGGCTGGGGACACTAAAGCTGCCTGAGGACCATCTCAAAGGATGGTTGGGGTGGCAGGAGGAGCTGGGGGGGCCCGTGAGCTGAGCCCCCCCCCCCCATCTCTGCCCCGCAGATGAACATGGACTCCAACGAGGTGCTGCCGCGGCGCTTCGATGCCGCGAGAAGTGGCCCGGGATGATCCACGAGCCCCTGGACCAGGGGAACTTGCGCCGGCTCCTGGGCCTTCTCCACGCCGGTGAGGGCGGCGGGGCGGGGACAGCGGGGACGGGGACGGGGCCGCCTCCCTCTGAGCTGTGGGACAGCGGGGACAGCGGGGACAGGGCGGAGCCACCCTCCCCTGAGCTGCGGGGACAGGAGGGACAGCGGGGACAGCGGGACGGGGACGGACCGCCTCCCCTGAGCTGCGGGGACAGCGGGGACAGCGGGGACAGCGGGGACGGGGACGGGACCGCCTCCGGTGAGCTGCGGGGACAGCGGGGACAGCCGGGGACAGGGGCAGAGCCACCTCCCCTGAGCTTGGTCGGGGACACAGAGGGAGACAGCGGGACGAGGGACTGTGGACCGCTCCCCCTGAAGCTGCGGGGACAGGCACAGAACCGCCCCCGGAGCTGCGGCGGACAGCGGGGACAGCGGGAACAGGGACAGGGCACCTCCCCCTGGATGCGGGACAGAGGGACAGAACCGCCTCTCCTTGAGCTGCGGGGACAGGGAAGGGACCTGCTGCGGGACAGAGGGGACAGGGACAGAACCGCCTCTCCATTGACCTGTGGGGGACAGCGGGGACAGCGGGGACAGGGACGGACCGCCTCCCCTGAGCTGCGGGACAGCGGGGACATGGGCAGAGCACCTCTCCTGACCTGTGGGGACCAGAAGGGACAGGATGGGACCACCTCCCCCTGGGATGCGGGACAGATGGGGACAGCGGGGACAGGGACAGAACCGCCTCTCCCTGAGCTGCGGGGACAGCGGGACAGAACCGCCTCCCCCTGAGCTGCGGGACAGAGGGGACAGGGATGGAGCCACCTCCCCCTGAGCCGCGGCCCCTCCGCAGCCGTGGCCTCGGACCGCATCTCCATCCACTCCATGGGCACATGACCCCCGCGCTGTCGCCGCAAACCTGCTGTCCTGTGACACACGCAACCAGCGCGGCTGCAGCGGGGGGCGCCTGACGGAGCCTGTGGTACCTGCGCAGGAGGGGTGAGTGCAGAGTGGCTAATGCGGGGGCATAACGGGGTGGATAACAGGGTGGGATAACGGGATAACGGGATAATGGTAATGGGATAATGGGGTGGGATAATGGGATAATGGGGTGGGATGGTGGGATAATGGATGGGATCCAATGAGATGGGATGGGAATGGAGGGATGGCACCAAACAGGATGGAATGGGATAGATGGGATAGGACAAGTTGTGGGATGGGATGGGATGGATGGGATGGGATGGGATGGGATGGGATGGATGGGATGGGATGGGTGGGATGGGATGGGGCAGGGTGTTATGGGACAAGATGAAATGGGAATGGAAGAGAATTGGATGGGGTGAAACACGATGGAATAGGGATGGGATGGGATGGGACGGGATGGATGGGATGGGGATGGGGACGGGATGAGGACGGGATGGGATGGGACGGGATGGGATGGGAACGGGATGGGATGGGACGGGATGGGATGGATGGGACGGATGGGATGGGGACGGATGGATGGGAATAGATGGATGGGATGGAGCAGGTGTTTTGGGACAAGATGAGAATGGGGATGGGACAGAATCAGATGGGATGCGGGTGGGATAGGGACAGGACGATATGAGACAAGATGAAATGGGAATGGAAGAGAATTGGATGGGGTGGAACACGATGGAATAAGGGATGGGATGGGATGTGGATGGGTATGGATGGGATGGGATGGGATGGGATGGAGATGGGATGGGATGGATGGGATGGGATGGATTGGATGGGATGGGATGGGATGGGATGGGATGGGATGGATGGGGCAGGGTGTTATGGGACAAGATGAAATGGGAATGAAGAGAATTGGATGGGGTGGACACGATGGAATAGGGATGGGGTGAGGTGCGTGGGATGGGATGGGGTTGGGGTGGGGGACAGGGGCTGCTCTGGGATAAAGGGGGTTTGGGGCTTTGGTCATCTGGGGAGGGCCCAAGAGATCCCCGTGCTCATCCTGTGCCTTGGACAGCTGGGGAATGAGGGGAGGATGGACAGTGGGGTTTGGGATTGGGATGGGAGTGGGGTTTGGGACAGGGATGGACACTGGGATTTGGGATTGGAATGGGGCTGGAGATGGGAGTGGGGTTTGGAGTGAAGATGGAAGTGGGGATTGGGATGGGGATGAGAGTGGGTTTTGGGATGGGAATGGAAGAGGGATTTGGTGTGGGGATAAAGAGTAGGATCACTATGGGGATGGGATTGGGATGGGACTGGAAGCTCGGTTCAGGATGGGATGGCAGTGGGGTTTGGGATGAGGATGGAGCCGGTCCTTGCCCTCCTGCACCCCAGGGTGGTGACAGACGAGTGCTACCCGTTCACGAGCCAGCAGAGCCAGCCCGCGGCCCCGCCCTGCATGATGCACAGCCGCTCCACGGGCCGCGGCAAGCGACAGGCGACAGCGCGCTGCCCCAACCCCCAGACCCACTCCAACGAGATCTACCAGTCCACGCCCGCCTACCGCCTCTCCTCCAGCGTGAGCGCCGGGCCCGGGGGCGGAGCGGGAGGGGGCTTGGCTGGGGCTGCTTTACCTGGGAAAACCGAGGTCGGGAATGCGGCTGGGAAAACCCCGATTGAGGAGCGGCTCCACCACAGCGGCGGCCCGTGGGTGCTGGAGCTGCTCTGCTGCTTCCCTGGGCGTGGGGAGGGCAGTGCCGGGGGTGCCGGCCTCGCTGCCACCCGGTGCCACCCGGTGCCACCCGGTGCCACCCTGTTCTGTGCTTGCAGGAGAAGGAGATCATGAAGGAGCTGCTGGAGAACGGCCCCGTGCAAGGTACAGAGCTGACTGGGGCACCCCTCTGTGCACCCCAAAAGGTTGGGGGAATAAAATAGGGGAGGGAAAACCTCTCTGTCTGTGCTGGGGGAGCTGTCGTGGCAGCCAGAACCCCCCCGAGCTGCTCGCCCTGCGTGTTGCCCCAAGTGCCCGTCACGCTGCCCACCCCAGCGGGCACTGGGTTGCTCATTAACTCCTGAGATTTAATCACCGCCTTGGCAGCCGCGTTTGTTTAACTTTATTTGTGCTTTTGAAACCTCCTGGGAGTGTTGTTGCATCGCCCCGGGGAGGCTCCGGCTGCTGCCTCCCCTCCCGTTCGGAATTCGATGCCCCCACGCCCCTCTGTGCCCAAATCGCCCACCCAGGGGGGAACAGACTTCCCTGGGAACAGTGGCGGTGTCCCCAAGCCCCTCTGGCCACCCCCACAGCCATCCTGGAGGTGCACGAGGATTTCTTCATGTACAAGAGCGGAATCTATCGGCACACGGCCCGTGGCCGAGGGGAAAGGGGCCCAAAGCACAGAGCACGCGCAAACCCACTCGGTGAAAATCACTGGGTAGGTCCTGGGGGTGGCTGGGGGGGGCCTCACAGGGGGGTGAGCCATCCCATCATACCCATCGCATCCCATCGCATCGCATCGCATCCCATCCCATCCCATCCCATCCCATGGATTCCATCCCATCCCATCCCATCCATCCCAAATATCCAATCCCATCCAATATCCCATCCATCCCAATATCCGCATCCATTCCCATCCCAATATCCCATCCAATGCCCAATATCCCATCCGATCCCATCCCATCTGTCTCATCAATTCTAATCCCGTCCCCATCCCAATTCCGCAAGTCCCATCCCATCTCCGTCCCGTCCCGTTCCCATCCCATCCCTCCCATCCCTCACCATGCCATCCCGTCCCGTCCCGTCCCGTCCATCCATCCCATCCATCCCATCCATCCCATCCCAGTCCCATCCCATCCCATCCCATCCCCAATCCATCCCATCCACCCATCCCATTCCCATCCCATATCATTCCCATCCATCCCATTCTTTTCCCATCCCCATTCAATCCATTCCCATAACACCCTGCCCATTCCATCCTGTCCATCCCCCCAAACTTTCCATCATCCTCCCATCCTATCCTTCAGGGTGGCAAAAATGTCCCTTTGGGTGTCCCCGAGCTGGGAAAGGAGGCAGGGAWGGGATTGGTGGCACAAGGGACACCAGTGCTGTGCTCAGCACCCTGGAAGAGGAAGGGGTTTGGAGTGCAGACCCCCGGGGTGGGGTGGATCTGCCCTGTGTCCGTGTTTCCTTCCTCCTGCCGTGGCTAAATATTCCTGCCCCTATTCCTGGAGCGGATGTCCCAACCTTGGCCTGGCCCTGGGGAGGTGCCGGGGGCAGGAAATGTGCAGGGTCAGCCCCCCCCGTGCCTCAGTGCCACCACGGTGCTGGGTGGGGGGACCCCACGATGTGGGGTGATTGGGGGGACCCCACAGTCTGGGGATGCTTGGGCACACCACGGTCTGGGGGTGCTTGGGGACACCAAAGTCTGGGAGTGCTTGGGGAGACCCCAATGTCTGGGAGAGCTTGGGGACACCACGGTCTGGGGGTGTTTGGGGACACCATGGTCTGGGGGTGCTTGGGGGGACCCCAAAGTCTGGGGGTGCTTGGGGGGACCCCAAAGTCTGGGGGTGCTTGGGGACACCACGGTCTGGGAGTGCTTGGGGGGACCCCAAAGTCTGGGGGAGCTTGGGGACACCAAAGTCTGGGGGAGCTTGGGGACCCCACGATGTGGGGGTGTTTGGGGACCCCACGATGTGGGGTGATTGGGGGGACCCCAAAGTCTGGGAGAGCTTGGGGACACCACGGTCTGGGGGTGCTTGGGGGGAACCCACAATCTGGGAGTGCTTGGGGACACCAAAGTCTGGGGGAGCTTGGGCACCCCACGGTCTGGGGGTGCTTGGGGGGACCCCAGGGTCTGGGGGTGCTTGGAGACCCCACAGTCTGGGGGAGCTTGGGGAGACCCCAAAGTCTGGGGGTGCTTGGGGACCCCACGGTCTGGGGGTGCTTGGGGGGAACCCACAATCTGGGGGTGCTTGGGGACCCCACGATGTGGGGTGATTGGGGGGACCCCACAGTCTGGGGGTGCTTGTGGGGACCCCAAAGTCTGGGAGAGCTTGGGGACCCCACAGTCTGGGGGAGCTTGTGGGGACACCAAAGTCTGGGGGGGCTTGGGGACACCACGGTCTGGGGGTGCTTGGGGACACCAAAGTCTGGGGGTGCTTGGGGGGAACCCACAGTCTGGGGGTGCTTGGGGACACCAAAGTCTGGGGGTGCTTGGGCACCCCACGATCTGGGGCTGCTTGGGGGGACACCAAAGTCTGGGGGTGCTTGGGGGGACCCCAAAGTCTGTGGGAGCTTGGGGACCCCCCCTCACTGTCCTGTCCCTCTGCAGGTGGGGAGAGGAGCAGCTGCCTGACGGCCGGACCCAAAAATACTGGGTGAGTTTGGGGAGGGGGGCTCAGCCATGGGGTGCTGCCATTCCCCGCACCCACGTGGGGTCCGGCTTGGCTTTTTTGGGCTGGGGGGGTCACCGCGTGTCCCCTGTCCCCTGTGCAGACGGCGGCCAACTCGTGGGGCACGGCGTGGGGCGAGGGCGGCCGCTTTCGCATCGCCCGCGGCGTCAACGAGTGCGAGGTGGAGACGTTCGTGGTGGGGGTTTGGGGCCGCGTCAGCATGGAGGACATGCCCCACAAGTGAGCCCCGCCGTGTCCCCCATGTCCCCAGCGCGGCCCCGCCCAGCTCACAGCGCGGTGCTGTCCCCCGTGTCCTTTGGAAGGGGCTGGCGCTGTCCCCTGTGTCCCCCGGAGGACAGCATGGAGGACATGCCCCACAAGTGAGCCCCCCGATGTCCCTGTCCCCAGCGCGGCCCCGCCCAGCTCACAGCGCGGTGCTGTCCCCCGTGTCCCCTGGAGGGGGCTGGCGCTGTCCCCCGTGTCCCCTGGAGGGGGCTGGCGCTGTCCCCCGTGTCCCCTGGAGGACAGCATGGAGGACATGCCCCACAAGTGAGCCCCCCGATGTCCCTGTCCCCAGCGCGGTCCCACCCAGCTCACAGCACGCTGGGCAGGGGGCTGGCGCTGTCCCCCGTGTCCCCTGGAAGGGGCTGGCGCTGTCGCCTGTGTCCCCTGGAGGGGGCTGGCGCTGTCCCTTTGTCCCCTGGCCGGGGGCTGGCGCTGTTCCCGTGTCCCCTGGAAGGGGCTGGCGCTGTCCCCTGGAGGGGGCTGGCGCTGTCCCCCCTGTCCCTTGGAAGGGGCTGGCGCTGTCCCCCGTGTCCTCTGGCCGGGGGCTGCGTGTCCCCCGTGTCCCCTGGAAGGGGCTGGCGCTGTCCCCTGGAAGGGGCTGGCGCTGTCCCCCGTGTCCCCTGGAGGGGGCTGGCGCTGTCCCCGTGTCCCCGGAGGGGGCTGGCGCTGTCCTTTGGAGGGGGCTGGCGCTGTCCGGTGTCCCCTGAGGGGGCTGGCGCTGTCCTTTGGAGGGGGCTGGCGCTGTCCCCGTGTCCCCTGGAAGGGGCTGGCGCTGTCCTTTGGAGGGGGCTGGCGCTGTCCCCGTGTCCCCTGAGGGGGCTGGCGCTGTCCCCTGGAGGGGGCTGGCGCTGTCCCCTGGAGGGGGCTGGCGCTGTCCCCGTGTCCCCGGAGGGGGCTGCGCGTCCCCGCCGTGCTGACACAGCGGCTGGGGGCAGCGGGGCGTGCGAGGGGGGTGCCCCGGGGGCCGCTCCCGTCTCCCATGATGGGATTTACCCGCTAATCCCCSCTGCCCCGGGGCTCGGGGGGCCGCGCTGGTGGCGGGGGGCTCTTCAAAGGCAGCTGCACCCCCTCCCGATCCCGGCTGGGCATTTCTCCTCCCTTTCCCACCCCCGTATTCCTGCCCSTCCCGTCCTGGCCCCAGCAGCTCCCCCCACAGCAGGGCAGCGCTGGAGTTTGGGGGTGAAATAACCCAGCAAGGGGGTCCCCTGAGCCCCCAGCGCTGGGTGTCGCCAGGATGGGGTCCCAACCGTCCCCCCCCAGCCCGTCCCTATGGTGCTATGGCCCTGCCACCCCCCTGGGGGACAGCAGGGACAAGGGAGGGCTCAGCCCCGTGGTGTCCGCGTGTCCTGGGGGGGGTCACAAGTGGGGTCCACGCAGCCAGCACAGCCCGGGACCTCCCCCCTCCACCCCAACCCAAGGGCTGTACTTTTAAGACATTTCTTTTTGTATTTATTTTGCTTTTTATTGTTTGTAAATAAAGTTATGGAAGCCTCAGAGGCCAGAGGGTGCGCTCAGTGCTCCGAGGGGGACACGCGGCCCCTGTCACCCCCGTCTGGGGGGCCCAGCGTGGCCTCGGGAAGGGCTGGGGGGGTGAGATAAGGCCCCGCTCATTGTTCACCTTCCGGCCCCGCCGCTCCGGTCACCGCGGCCAGCGCTGGCCACGCCGCGGGCACGCGCAGCCACTCGGGCCACCACGGTCACCAATGTCACCACGGCCACCTATGTCACCAGGGCCACCTGTGCCACCGCACCCAGCTGTGCCACCGCACCCACCTGTGCCACCACGGCCGGGTATTGCCACCACAGACACCGTGCACAGCTGGGCGGCCAAATGCCAGCTGCAAGTGCCACCACAGTGAGATGTGCCACCACATCCAGGCGTGTCCCCACAGCCCCCGTGTCCCCACGGCCACCCCGCACCATGCCTGGGGTGGCGCTGGGGCTGTTGTCGCCTTTTCCAAAGGCCTGCGTTGCTGGCGGTCCCTGTCCCTGTCCCCTCCCTCGGTCACCCCCGGGTGTCCCCGCAGGGACACTCACAGGGTGGAGGGCGGCGCCACCTGGTGGTGGCTGCGTGCAACTAACAAACGAGCGAGATACTGTCAGAATGAATACAGCTGTCACTGTCCCGTGCAGGGAGCTCAGGCTCGTACAGCTTCCGTGGCAATGGAGGCGTGGATACCCCAAAAAATACACCTGTGAGTGGACACGGGTCGGTCAGTGCTCGTCCCAGCCTGTCCAGCCCTGTTCAGCCTGTCCTAGCTTCCCAGCCCTGTCCCAGCCCTGTCCCACCTGTCACCTCGAGAGATTCTGCTCAGCCGGTATAAGAGATACATAGAGAGAACGTGACCCTGAGCTCCTGGGATGGATGGGCAGTGCCAGTCTGATGAGGGGGTCCC
>NDFG01000015.1:788276-802813 GCA_002167245.1 Sporophila hypoxantha
TGACCTCAGGCATATGCCACCGCACTTCAGAGGGACAGAGCCTGGGAGGGACCCCCCCCCCCCCCCCCCCCCTCCCCTCCCCACCCCCCCCCCCCCCCCCCCCCCCCCCCCCCCCCCCCCCCCCCCCCCCCCCCCCCCCCCCACCCCCCCCCCCCCCCCCCCCCCCCCCCCCCCCCCCACCCCCCCCCCCCCCCCCCCCCCCCCCCCCCCCCTGAATTGGACGGGGACAGAAGGCTTGGGAGGCGGACAGACGCTTGGGAAGGACGAGAATTGGAGGGGACACAGATTGGAAGGGACAAGCCTTGGAGGCCGACAGAATTGGGAGGGACAGGAGCTTCAAGGGACCAGAGATGCGGAGGACAGAGCTTGGAGGACAGAGCTTGGGATGAAGAGAATTTCAGAGGGACACGAGATTGGCCGAGCGCTTAAGGGCAATACAGAGCATGAATTGGTACCCCGAGGACAGACCTTCTTCTGGAGGCCCACAAAATAGATTGGAGGGCAAAGAAATTGGGAGGGGACAGAGCTTCAGAGCGTGGACGGAGCTTGAAGCGACAGAGCTCCAGAGCGACAGAGGTTCAGAGGGGAACATAGCATTGGGAGGGACAGAGATTGAAGGACAGAGCTTGGGAAGGGAGCAGAGATTGGGAAGGGACAGAGCTTTTTAGAAGGGACAGAGGATTAGGAGGGGACAGAGCCTTCAGAAGAGGACAGAGACCTGTGAGGGGCGACAGAGATTGGCAGCGACAGAGACTTGGAGGGGGACAGAGATTGGAGGGACAGAGATTTGGGAAGCGACAAGCTTCAGAGGGACAGAGATTGGGAGGGGACAGAGATTGGGAAGGGACCAGAAATTGAGGGACAGAGATTGCGGAAGCGGACAGAAATTAGAAGGACAGAGATTGGAGACGAGCTTTGGAGGGGACAGAGCTTTGGAGGGACAGAGACTGTAAGGGACAGAGCTTGGAGTGACAGAGATTAGGAGGCGGGACAGAGGTGGGAAGGGACACACTAGAGGAAGCCAGAAGCTGGCGCTGCTGCCTCCCACTAGGTGAAGCGCTTTCCCAGCTCTGGCCTGTTTCTTCCCCGCAGACACCGCGGCTCCATCCAGCAGTCAGGAGAGCGGCGGCCTGCCAGACACCCACCAGCCGCCACACGCCATCTGTCCCTTGCCGCCCCTTCCCCGAGCCGGTGGCGCTCGGACAGGCGTCGCAGGCCAGCCTCGAGGCCGGCTAGCAAAATGCCGCGTCAAGCAGCCGGGTCACGGGGTGCTGCTGCTTGCTTGCAGGGATAAATCACGGCCCCGGCAGCACCGAGCCACCTCCAGATGCGCCAGAATGTGGGAGCGTGCGAGATAAAGGAGTAAACAAGGCGGGAGGAGGGGTTGGTTTGTCTCCGTGCAAAGCGGCCCCGGAGCAGGAGGGCCGTTACCATCAAGATTCTCCCGCCCCTTCCACTGCGCATCTTCCCGCGCGTGTCTCTGCCCCTTCGGACCCTCCCCACCTCTGTCAGGACTTGTTCAGCGCCGCTGCAATTGTGCGCCCAGGCTGCTCAAGCGACCAGCAGGGAGTGGAACATGCCTGGGCCAATGTCACAGCAGAGAATGTCACAGCCAGCGCAGTGTCCCCTCACCTCCAGCCAGGGCCAAGGGGCACAAAAGCATAAACCCCCAGTGCCCATCCCTCTGAGCCTCTGCCAGACCTGGAAGGGAAAATCCCACTGTCCAAACCTCAGTCCCTTAGGAAAGCTGGGACACGGGGGCCATGCCGTGCCGGGCAGCAGGACGGTGACAGTGACAGTTGACATTGACATGGACAGTGACATTGACAGTGACAGTGACAGGTGACAGTGACAGGACATTGACAGCTGACAGTGACAGTGACAGTGACAGTGACAGTGTACCAGTGACAGCTGACAGTGACAGTGTCCCCTCCCGCGGCAAACCCCCCGCCGAGCCTTCTGCTCCCCCCCACACCGAGCCTGATGCACCCCGGTGTCGCCTTCCACGCGGCTCCTCCCCCGGGCCCGGGGCTCATCCACAGCCGGGACCCATCCCTGTTTCCTGTTCCCTTTCTTTGTCCCTGTTCCCTGTCCCTGTTCCTTGTCCCTGTTCCCCTCCCTGCTTCCCCATTCCCTGATTCCCCATCCCTGTTCCCCCGTCCCTGTTCCCCGTCCCTGTTTCCATCCCTGTTCCCCATCCCTGTTCCCTGTCCCTGTTTCCATCCCTTTCCCCATCCCTGTTCCCCATCCCTTTCCCATCTTCATTTCCCCC
Source organism: Sporophila hypoxantha (assembly GCA_002167245.1). Classification (NCBI taxonomy): domain Eukaryota; kingdom Metazoa; phylum Chordata; class Aves; order Passeriformes; family Thraupidae; genus Sporophila; species Sporophila hypoxantha. The sequence goes on from NDFG01000015.1 coordinate 790,549, forward strand.
ATCCCTGCTTCCTATCCCTTGCTCCCATCCCTGTTCTTTGTCCCTCTCCATCCCTGTTCCCCCACCCCTGTTCCCTATCCCTTCCTTGTCCCTGTTTCCATCCCTGTCCCATCCCTCCCACCCATCCCTTTTCCCCATCCCTGTTCCCCATCCCTGATTCATGTCCGTGTCCCCATCCCTGTTCTCCCATCCCTGTCCCCATGCCCTGTTCCCCATCCACTGTTCCCTGCCGCTGTTTCCATCCCTGTCCCGTTCCCATCCCTGTTCCCAGCCGCTCAGCCACCGTCCCATGTCCCCAGCTGCCACCGGGACACCCCCAGCCGCTCCACCAGCGGTGTGGGCCTGGCGCAAACCTTCTTCCCGACTCGCAGGCTGGAGCCAAACCTCCCTCGGAGCTCCGTGCATCCTCACCGTGCCGAGGCTGGAGCCAAAACCTCCCTCGGGAGCTCGTGCACCCTCACCGTGCCGAGGCTGGAGGCCAAACCTCCCTCGGGAGCCTCACGTGCATCCTCAGCCGTTGCCCCGTCCTGTCTCACCTTGCCCCGCCGGCCCCGACGCCCCAGCCGCGCTGTCCGGCGTCCCGAGTGTCCCACAAACCCCATCGGTGGCCCATGCCAGGGGCGGTGTCGCGTGTCCCGGGCTCGCTGGGCTCTGCTCTCCGTGGCACCGTGCCCGCGGGGGATGCTGAGCAAAAGCCCGCCGCTCACTGCCGTGCTGGCACCGCTCACTGCGGCACGCTGCCCTCCCCTCCTCCCTGTCCCCCTCCTCCCCTGTGGCCCCTTCTCCTTCCCTGTTCCCTGTCCCCGTTTCCATCCCTGTTCCCCGTCCCTGTCCCCATCCCTGTTCCCTGTCCCCGTTTCCATCCCTGTTCCCCGTCCCTGTTCCCCATCCCTGTTCCTTGTCCCTGTTCCTTGTCCCTGTTCCCATCCCTGTTCCTTGTCCCTGTCCCCATCCCTGTTCCCTGTCCCCGTTTCCATCCCTGTTCCCCGTCCCTGTTCCCCGTCCCTGTCCCCATCCCTGTTCCCCCGTCCCTGTTCCCCGTCCCTGTTCCCTGTCCCTGTTCCCCCGTCCCTGTTCCCTGTCCCTGTTCCTTGTCCCTGTTCCCCGTCCCTCTTTCCATCCCTGTTCCCCCGTCCCTGTTCCTTGTCCCTGTCCCCATCCCTGTTCCCTGTCCCCGTTTCCATCCCTGTTCCCCGTCCCTGTTCCCCATCCCTGTTCCTTGTCCCTGTCCCCATCCCTGTTCTTTGTCCCTGTCCCCATCCCTGTTCCCCATCCCTGTTCCCTCTCCCTGCTCCCATCCCTGTTCTTTGTCCCTGTCCCCATCCCTGTTCCCTGTCCGTGTCCCCATCCCTGTTCCCCCATCCCTATTCCCTATCCCTGCTCCCATCCCTGTTCCCATCCCTGTTCCCCATCCCTGTTCCTTGTCCCTGTTCCCTGTCCCTGTTCCTTGTCCCTGTTCCCCATCCCTGTTCCCCATCCCTGTTCCTTGTCCCTGTACCCTGTCCCTGTTCCCCTATCCCTGTTCCTTGTCCCTGTCCCCATCCCTGTTCCCCCATCCCTGTCCCCATCCCTGTTCCCTGTCCCCGTTTCCATCCCTGTTCCCCCACCCCTTTTCCCATCCTCATTTCCCCATCCCTGTTCCCCATCCCTGTTCCTTGTCCCTGCTTCCATCCCTGTTCCCCCATCCCTGTTCTTTGTCCCTGTCCCCATCCCTGTTCCCCATCCCTGTTCCTTGTCCCTGCTTCCATCCCTGTTCCCCCATCCCTGTTCTTTGTCCCTGTCCCCATCCCTGTAACGCGGCGCCTTGTGTTACCCTGGGGCTCCCCACGGTCATCAGCCTTCCCCCAAAAAGGCTCCCAAATCCCCAGGGAGGTGAGGTGGGATGCGCGCTCGGACCGGACCACGCGTGGCTCAGAGGCAGCTGGACACAGGCGCAGAAGGAATTCCTGCGGGAGGAATTTCAGAGGCCTCAGCATTAATTTCTCTCCAATCCAGGGCACCATTTCGCCCCCTTCCCATCCCCAGCAGGAAGGAAACGCTTGCAAGGAATTCTCTTCCAGCTTCCCTGGAGCTCGTTTTTGTGTAGCGCGCCGTGCTAAGAACAGGCACTTTTTGTTCTTTTGGTGAAGTTTCTTTGGCGGGAGCGGAGGGAGAAGCCTCCGTTCCCCCGCGGGCAGCCTCAGAGCCGCTTCTCCATCTCATGTCCGCCCCCCAAAATTCCACATTTTTGCACTGGAGGACTCAGCCCGGCTGCGATGGGAGCTTGCAGATGAAAACGGCTCCAGAGCTGTGGGAATCATTGCTCTGACCCACCCCGTACCCCTCCCTGGGCAGGGACTGAGGGCTTCAGCGGCTCAGCATAATTTTCTGCTCCAATCCAGGCACATTTCTCCCTTCCCCTCCCACACCTAATTCCAGCCCAGGAACGAAAGCGGCGGCTGCAGGACTTCTTTCCAGCTTCCCGAGCCGTTTCTGTAGCCGACGTGCTAGAACAGCACTTTTCTCTCTTTTTTTGGTTGAAGTTTCTTGGCGGGGAGCGGAGGAGAAGCCCCTGATGGGAGCTCCCTTTTTGTTCCCCGCCGCAGCCTATCATGTCGCACGCCCCCAAACCAATTTTAACATTTTGGCACTGGGGCGGATTCAGCCCGCTCCGATGGAGCTGCGGATGGAAATGGCTCCAGAGCCTGTGGGATCTGCTCTGACCCACCCCGTACCACACCCGGCGTCCTGCAGGGAACTGAGAGCTGTCCCTTGCCGCCAATCACGCTGGGACAATCCACGGGCCTGTGCCATCTGGCCCGAGGCTCCGTATCCCGTACGCCCCATCGTGGCGTCTCCAATGAGTAATTAAAAGCTGACTAATTGCACACCAGAATGCCCAGCGAAGCTGGACCTATGCCTCTCGGCGGCTGACGTATTTGGCTAGGGAATAGGATAGAGACTCGGGAGCTGGAGCAGGCCCCCGATTCCCCACAGAGCTAGGAGGCGGGGGGGGAATCGCCGTGTGCGTGGCAGCATCTGAGAAACCAGACGGGAGGATGTGGCCGCAGAATTCCAAGCAGAATTTTTCCAGCAGAATTCCAGCAAGAATTTCCCAGTAGAGTTAGGGAAACCAGCGGGGGGACACCCCAAGGGAGGGGATGGTTGGAGCCCCATGGCAGCCCGCTGGCCGTGCCAGGATCTAGGGGGGGGGGGGGGGGGGGGGGGGGGGGGGGGGGGGTCTCACCCAGTTCCTGACCCCTGCGCATGGGCAGCCAAAACCCTGTGTCCAATTGCCAACCCCTCCCCACGCGCTGGATCCCCTTAGGAAGGTGCAGTGGAATAATTTGGCTCCTTCCACCCACTCATCACTCCCATCACAACCTTGGAACCCAAAAGGTTTTCTGCCAGCGCTCGGCCAGACCTGAACTGGGGCACTTCTGGGATGAACTGGGGTTGTGAAATTGGTATTTCCGATGCCCCTGGGGAAGGCTGGGGAGGCTCCCCCACTCCCAGTGGTCCACATCCTGTCCTGGTGTCGCAGCTTGGCACTGCGGGTGAGACCTGCCCTGTCCTGTGTGCCATTGTCTGAGCTCTGGCAGGGTCACCAGCCCACACACGGGCCGTGTCTTGAGGCTACTTCCCACACGCTGTCCTGCCCCGCAGGGAACGGCCGCTCCAGGAAGCTCAGGAGGCTTTGTACCGTAATGATGGCGGAAAAAAAAAAAAAGTGAGGGGGAGTGCTGATACTAGCTAGAGTACGAGTACCAGGCGTACGTTGGTTCAGCTCCCACATGGCACCCAGGAGGGTTGTGGTGCCCTGAATCCCACCCAATGGATACCGAAACCTCACATCCCTCAGGACTTGTTGCCCAGAGCCACAGCAAGACTGTGCTTCTCCGTCCATGCGCCGCTGTCACTGCCCCAGCTCCCTGCTCTGGGCGTTCCCACCCACAGGGCTGCTTCTCCTCTCTCCTGCCTCCTCGTCATCCCATCATCCCACGCTGGAACCCAAATGGTTTCTTCCAGCGCCCCAAACCTGCTGAACTGGGCACTGCCTGGGATTGAACTGGGTTGTGAAAACTTAGTGTATTTTGCCATGCCCTGGGTTGGGCTGGGAGGCGTACAGGCATCCCCCACTCCCAGGGTCACAATCTCTGTCCTGGTGTCTCAGCGACTGAGGGCTGGGACCTTGCCCATGGTCCTGTGCCATGGTCCGAGCCTGGCAGGCGCCCAACCAGCCCAAAACTGGGCCGTGTCGCTTGGGGCTCTTCCCAGCCTGTTCCTGCCGAGGAAGCCCTCCAGGAAGCTCAAGGAGCGTTTTCCCAGAGGGAAGGCAGCCAGCCATGACCAGGGTCTGCTCCCAGCGTGGCACAGCCACGGACTCAGCAGCAGCGAGAGGTTTTTGGGTGCCCTCTGTATGCCACCACAGATCCGAACCTCTCATCTATCAGATGTGCCCAGAGCCCCCAGCAGAGACATGTGCTCTCCTCCAGGCGCGCTGTCCCTGCCCCAGCTAACCTGCTCTTGGGCGTTCCCACCCACAGGCTGCTGCTCCTGCTGAACCCCTCCTCGTGCACTCCTCACCACCTTGCGAACCCAAATGGTTTTCTTCCAGCGCCCCAGACCTGAAACTGGCGCACTGCTGGTATAGAACTGGGCTATGGAATTGGAACTTTCCATCCCTGGGGGGGTGGGAGAGGCTCCCTCCACTCCCAGGGTCACATCCTGTCCTTGGTTTGTGTCCCAGCCGCTGGGCTGGAGCTGCCCCTGTCCTGTGCGCATGGTCTGAACTGGCTAGGGCACTCAGCTCCCAAACTGGGCGCGTTCCTTTGCTCTTCCCAAGCCGTCCTGCCCGAGGAAGCCCTCAGGCAAGCTCAGAGGCTTTCCAGAAGGAAGGAAGCAAGCCATGACCAGGATTGGCTCCCAGCATGGACAAGCCACGGTGCGCCACAAGCAGGAGGGTTTTGGTGCCCTGATCCCAAACAACACCCGAGAATACCTGAATCTCTCATCCAGATTGTGCCCAGAAGCCAACAGCAGAGAATACGTGACTCATCCATCCAGCGCCGCTGTCCTGCCCCAAGCTACCTGCGTCTGTAGGACCACAACAGGCTGCCTGCTCTGCTGCCCTCCGTCGTCAACTCCCATTCACCACCTGGGAACCACAAGACAACGTATTCTTTCCAGCGCCAAACACCCAGACCTGAACTGGACACTGGCATGAGGATGAACTGGGCTGCTGGAAATTAGGACATTTCCATGCACCTGGGGGGAGCACCTGGGAGAGGCTCCCCCACTCCAGGGTCCAACATTGGCCTGGCGAAAAAAAAAAAAAAAATGAAAGATGATCCACAGCGCTGGAGGCTGAGGAGGCTGCCCTAGTCTAGTGCCAACTAGCGTCAAACTGGCAGGGCACCATGCGCAGCTGCCCCGACCCCCAGCTCTCTCGTGACTGGATCCAACATAAGCCTCCAACCATCCTCATAGGATGCCGGATAGCTCCACCGGCTCGTCGGGAGCCAGAACACCATGCGAGCGACTCCAACGTGGTGCTTGACCTCCGAGATCTAATTTACTCACAAATTAATTACTCTATAATACACTATTCCCAGCGCTCCCGTTGATCAGACGCCTTCAGTTGCAGTGTGTGGGTGCAGGATCCAGGCTCTTGCTCAGGGAGGGATTTTTGGGCCAGGGGGTGCAGGCTGGTGGAACACTGGGTGGTCAAACCCAAAACTAAACAAAATTAACCCTCCCCACTCTATTTCAAAGAGTTTCTTTTTGCCGTGCTAAATAGACTAAAATAATTCAAAAAGAATTCTGATCGAGTTTTTAAAGCCTTACTGTCTGTGATTAACAACCTTAAGGCTGACTACTGTTCCCTTACTGACCAAAGGGAACTTTGATTTACTGTTCATTTGGTAGAATATGTTATTCAAACAGTTTCTAGAAGTATTGGCTAAGGCCTGGCTTCCTCTTCTGTTGCCATGGCAGTTCAGCACTCCTATGAAAGCGCTCAGACACTGGGTGACACTGGGTGACACTGGGTTGACGCTGGGTTGACGCTGAGGTGAACACTGGGCGCGTGACGCTGGGTGACACTGCTGCTCCAGATCAGCACAGGACATCCATCCACTATCCCCAGAGAAATTCTTCTCTGACCGACTCTAGTATCTCCACTTCGACTGAGTTAAAAAAGGCTGTTGAGACCGCGCTGAGCATGGGACTTCTCAAGCCAGGTGAATCCCTGTTCCCTGTCCTTCCAATGCCCTGTCCCTGTTCCCTATCCCTGTCCCATCCCTGTTCCCACCCTCAGCCACCGTCCCCGTGTCCCCAGCTGCACCGGACACCCCAGTCCCTCCACCCACAGTGTGGCCATGGGCCAAACTTCTTCCGACCCGCAGTCTGGAGGGCCAAAACCTCCCTCGGAGGCTCGTGCATCCTCACGTGCCGAGGCTGCAGAGCCAAACCTCCCTGGGGAGCTCCGTGCAACCCTCACCGTGCCCGAGGCTGGAGGCCAAACTCCCTCGGGAAGCTCCGTGCATCCTCACGTGCCGAGGCGTGAGGCCAAACCTTCCCTCGGGAACTCCGTGCACCCTCACCTGCCTCCTGTCTGTCCCCTGCCCCGCCCGCCCCGCCCCAGCCGCGCTGTCCGGCTGTCCCACGAGTGTCCCCAAACCCCATGGTGCCCATGCCAGGGGGGTGTCGCGGTGTCCCGGGCTCGCTGGCTCTGCTCTACATCCCCGTGCGCGCCGTGCCGCGGGGATGCCTGAGCAAAGCCCGGAGCTCAATTTGGAGCCACACTGCGGTGCTGGCACCGCTCACTGCGCACCTGCTCTGCCACCTGGCGCTGACCCAGCTGGGACAGGGTACAGAGGAGGAGGAGTGACGCGGCTCCCAAAGCCCCTGGTGCTCCTTACCTTGTCCGCTGCAGCGGCTCCCTCCCTGCCAGGCGCTGATGAAGCGCGCGAGCAGCAGCACCCAGAACCCTCATGGGTGCCCGCGGCAGAGGCTCGGGGCTCTCACGGCCACCTGCAAGGGACACACCCCGAGATGGGCACCTGTGGCCCGTGAGGTGTGCCCACGCCAGGAAAGCCACCAGCGTGGAGTGGCACTGACCCTCCTAGCCACGGCTCGGTGATGTTTTGGGGGGATCAGTGTGGCCCCCATCCATCTGCTCCACACCCACCCCAAAGCCATACAGCATGCCTGCGGTTGCCAGAAGGCCGGCGCCCAATTTACACCAAACATTCGGAATGCAGTGATGAAGTGCCCAGAGCTGAACGGCACCTTCCTGCCCAAATTTACACAAACATTCCGAAATGCAGCTGATGAAGCTGCCAGAGTGAACGGGCACCTCCTGCCCAAAATTACACCAAACATTTGGAAAGCAGTGATTGAAGCTCCCAGAGTGGAACCGGGCACCTCTGCCCAAATTTACACGCAAAACATTCGGAAATGCAGTGATGAAGCGCCCAGAGTGGACCGGGCACCTCCTCCCACAAATTTACACCAAAACATTCGGAGAATGCAGTGATTTGAAGCGGCCCAGATTGGAACCGGGGCACCTCCTGCCCAAATTTACACCAAACATTCGGAAAATGCAGTGATTTGAAGCTGCCAGAGTGGAACGGCACCTCCTGCCCAAATTTACACCAAACAATTTGAAATTGCAGTGATTTGAAGCTCCCCAGAGTGGAACCGAGCACCTCCTGCCCAAAATTACACCAAAACATTCGGAAATGCAGCTGATTGAAGTTGCCCAGATGGAACGGGCACCTCTCGGGAAGGTCTTGCAGCACCTCCCGTTCACATCCCTGGCCCGTGTGGATTCCCGGCGAAGATGAAACCAGCGGGTGTCCCGCAGGTCACCCCGACCCGGCCCCCCTCCTGCTTCCTGCCACCGAGCAGGGCCGGGACGGACAGACAGACGACAGCTCGGCTCGGGGCTGCTCCAGAGCGCGGACATTCCTTCTGCCTTCTTCCTCGCACAGCCAGCACACCCCCAGCCCTTCTTCACCACCCCTCTGTCCCCCCAGCAGCCCCTTCAGGTGGTCCCCTGTGCGCCACCCGGCTCCTCTGGCCCGTGCACCCCTTCTGCACCCCCGACCTTTCCCGCGCCCGCACCCTCCGCACCGGCGGCTCCCCGGGCCCCGGGGTCGCGATCCCTACGCCGGGCATAAACGGGGAATCCCCTCACCCCGTCCCCGTCCCGTTCCCGTCCCGCCGCAGGGCCCGCTCGCCCGTCGTGGGCTGCCCCGCCGGCCGCGTCACCTGCGCGGGGCTCGGCGGGGACGGAAAGGTGGTGCGGGACACCGGGGACACCGGGACACCGGGAAAACTCCTTCCGGGGGATCACCGGGAGCCGCCGCGCGAACCCGGGACACCGGAACTCCTTCCGGATCACCGGGAACTCCTCCCACGGGAGTCACGGAGCCGCCGCGCCCGCCCCCGCCGCCTCCCCGCCTCCCTCCGGGGGGGAGCCCGAGCCGCCCCCAAGCGCTTGCCCCCCCCCGCACCTCACCCCCGCCCCAACCCGGGGGAGGCCGCCTTCGCATCCCCCCGCCTCCTCCTTCCTTCTCCTCCTCCTCCCCTCCTTTCTTTTTTCCTTTTCCTTTTTCCCCCTCCTCCTGCCTCTCCTCCGCAAGCGCCTCCGCTCCCTCCCCCCAGCCCCTTCCTTTTTCCCCTCTCCGGCCAGCACGAGGGGAACCCAATGCCCGCGGGGGCATCCATCTCCTGCCTGTGGAGCGGCTCTTGCCCTTCCCCAAGGGAGCTGAGGGCACCGCTGGTGGCACCGCTGGCCACAATGGTCCCCAAGGTAAGGACGGTTGTCTCTCAAGATGCTCCTGCACGGCACAGGAGCAGCTTCTCCGGCAGGACGCCCGAGCCTTCGGTGGCAGCGCAGCCCGCTTGTGACACGCAGCTGCTTGTCTTGTCCCCTCCCTGCGCCCGGGGGGTGGCTTGGGGACAGCCTGGCACAGGGCGAGTGCCCGGGGTCGAGCATGAGACGGGTATGCGCTGCCACCGATCCCTGCCGCTGGCACCGCCGCTGGTTTCCCAGAGCCCTGCCCAAGCCCCGAGGATCCGCCGCCATGCCAGCGGGATGTGCCAGCCTGGAATTGCTGCCCCGGGGCCTTGGTCCCCATTCCTCCGTCCCGTTTCCCCGCTGCGTGCCAGGCCGCCCTGGACCCCCCAAAACAGGCAGAAGATATGAGCCAGCTGCATAATTTTAGTCTGGGAGGTCAAAGATCCTTCCTGCCATGGCCACGGCTGTGTCAACCGTGCTGGGTGGCACAGGGACTCTCAGGACGCCCAGCTGCGTATTTTCTCCAAATTGTGATGATCATTCAGGCTGCAGCTTAGAGACGCGTGAGGGGACGCATGGATCTCAAATAAAGTCGCTAATTAGACAACCGCTGCTTGTGCACAGCAGTAAATAAGCTGTTCGTGGGCAAGCCCAGCCAGTCCGCGACGACGCGTGACAACGCTCCCGCGAGGCGCCTGCTGAGGTAACTTAAGGTAATTTAAAGCCAACGGTGATGTAAATACCCAGCGAATTTTGCCTTCTGTTCTCTCGTTTGGATGATTGCTCTCCTCGAGCTGTTCTTTCTTTGTTCGGGGCCGCCCCGCAGCCGATGAAACTCGGTTTGTTGTGTCCCAATAACTGGCCTCCACATTCCCACCCCAGCCGCCAGAGCGTAGAGCAAGGGATAAGGGACAGCCTCGCCCATCCTCTTGCAATCTCCCAGGACCCTTCAATTCATCCGAGAAACACTCCGGAGGGTTTACAACCGAGTTTCCTCATCTCCCTGGCTTCTGTAGGTCACCCACCCAGCGACACAAACGACACCCGACAGGCCCCAAAGCCAGTAGAGGCAAGAGTGGCGTGGAAAACCGCGCTCCGTGCAGCTCCTGCTCCAGAGGCAGGATCGGCGCTCCAGAGGGAGAAAGAAACCGGATCCCGCCTGCTGCCCAGAACTCGGGCTTGGAGCGGCGCCCACGGGTGTCGTTGGTATTAAAAGGGATAGTGGACAAGCAGATCTTGAGCAGCCCACTCTCTCATTCTGACAACAATCCTCCATGAAAAGCAGAGCTTGCGCTGCCCTTCCAAGAAACATGACCGCCTAAAGCCTGCCAAAAAAAATGTCACGATAAGTCTCCATGCACAGAGTCCCGTATGACTTAATGAAGGGCTTGTGAAGACTATTTTTGCCTGACCGTGTAAGTCAATACCGCGCGTTTAAGCCTGACTTATGATTGTGTACCACTGGCTACTCCCCACGTCTCAGCCCATATCCCCTATAAAAAAATCGCACTTCTCTGCAATTCAGGGAATTTTGAGCCGTTGGAGATGACAGCCTAGGGAAGCGTTCAGAGATACCACGCTTCATGGTCTCCAGACATCGCAGCGTCGCGACCACAGTCTGCAGAAGCGAGAATTCATATACCAAAACGGCTGCGAGCGTATTTCTCATTCAAAGATTACTCAATTGAAAGCAGACCTTGTTCAAGTAGCATTAATCATCTGTGTCTGCGTGCCTAAGTCACAATCCCACAACTATTCCCCCACTTCCCTATCCTCAGCCATGCGAAGAGTGAAAGCGCCTCTGCACGCTAGAGGTAAAAATTTCTTTTTGTGCCAGCCTTCCTTATCCGAAAGCCGAATTTTTGTGTAAGCCTCTCTTGCAGCAATCATACGCACGAGCTAACTCTAATTTAGGCTATTCTTTTTAGCGCCATGGGTAAATCTAATGAACTGCAGGTTTCAGTTTACATTCGATCACAGCGTGTAGCAGGATTTGTAAGAATGACCATATGTCTCTCTGACCGATCCTTTATGCAACCTTTACCTTCTAGCTAACTGCGTCTATGCCAAGTAGCCGCTTCGTGCCATCATGATTTCACATACCACCCGAATAAAGAATTCACAATTTGTGGCATCATCCGAGAGTGAATACTCTCAAGTCTCGACGAAGCTACTTAGTAACTGAGTGACGGTGGGAACTGGCTCTGTGCACGATCGGTATAATCTCAATCCAAGAACTAGTATCGGTGCTTCTGCTCTGATCCTCTACCCGTCTTATCTCCCCTACTGTTCGTTAAGTAAGCTAGGATACTGAGTTACTATCTACAGACGTAAATTAAAATATTTAATCAATTAGGATTTTATAATTGTAATTACGCAAAGCCATTAATTTTTCTTGCTCTCAATTCTCTAGGCCTAACAAATTCCCTCTGTCCCCTTCCCATCTCTAATTTCCTAGCCAGGGTTAATGGATATATGCTTGCCGGTGCAGAATTCTTTCCAGTCTTCTCCTCTAAGCCGTGTTCTGTATCTCGCTTACATGCTAGAACCACTTTCTCTCACTTCTTTGGATGAAGTCATTCTATAGTCGCGGGACGGAGAGAACCATCCAGATGGTGAGGAAATGCGTCCCTACTGCACTCGCACCCGTCTTCCTTTTCCTGCCGCTTCCAGCACTCATGTTGCATTCCAGCCCCCCAAAATTCACTATTATCTTTCGTCACTAGGGGGGATACTAGCGCCGCTCTTTTTCTGCAGGGTAGGCTTCGTTGTGACTGCGAATGTGTGAATCAAATTATGTGACTCCCAATGTGTTAGTCTGTTTGGGATCATTCTCAGTTGCACACTCGAACGCGCCCTAACTACCCACACGTGTACCTGTACAGACTGAGCGTACTTATCATGTCCCTCTTCCCTTGTACTGAGGGCTGTCCCTTGTCCCCTCACGCTGGGACACTCCACGGGCCTGTGCCTCTGGCCCGGGCTCCGTTCCCTCGCCCCATCTGGCGTCTCCATGAGTAATAAAAGCTGCTAATTGCCACCAGATGCCCCAGGAAAGCCTGACGCTGCCTCTCGCGGCTGCGTTTGGCTGGGAAAGGAGAGGAGGGGAGCTGGAGCAGGCCCCGGATCCCCCAGAGCAGGGAGGGCAGGGGGGGGGATCCCGGTGCGTGGCAGCTCTGAGAAACCAGAGCGGGAGGATGTGGCCGCAGAATTCCAGCAGAATTCCAGCAGAATTTCCCAGTAGAGTTAGGAACCAGCGGGGGGACACCCCGAGGAGGGGATGGTGCCCCTGACCCACAGCCTCCGTGGGGCTGGGAGCCCCATGGCAGCCCCTGGCCGTGCCAGGATCTGTCACCCACGGTCCTGACCCCTGGCATGGGCAGCCAAAACCCTTGTGTTCATGCCAACCCCCTCCCCACGCAGCTGGATCCCCCTTGGGAGGTGGCAGTGGAATAATTTGGCTCCTTCCACCCACTC
>NDFG01000015.1:819113-833769 GCA_002167245.1 Sporophila hypoxantha
ATTAATTACTCTATAATTTCCTTTCCCAGCTCCCGTGATCAGATGCTCATTTGCAGCGTGTGGGTGCAGGATCAGCCCTGCTCAGGGGGGGATTTTTGGGCAGGGGGGTGCAGGCTGTGACACTGGGTGTCAAAACCYAAAACTAARCRAAATAACCCTCCCACTCTATTCAGAAGAGGTTTCTTTGCAGTGCTAAATAGACTAAAATAATTCATAAAAGAATTCTGATCGAGTAAAGCCCTTACTGTGCTGTGATTATCAACCTTAAGGTGACTACTGTTCCCTTACTGACCAAAGGGAACTTGATTTCTGTCATTTGGTAGAATAGTGTTATTCAAACAGTTTCTAGAAGGTATTGGCTAAGGCCTGTTCCTCTTCTAGTGCCATGGCAGTCAGCACTCCTATGAAAGGCTCAGACACTGGGTGACACTGGGTGACACTGGGTGACGCTGGGTGACGCTGGGTGACACTGGGTGACGCTGGGTGACACTGGGTGACACTGGGTGACGCTGGGTGACGCTGGCTGACGCTGGGTGACGCTGGGTGACACTGGGTGACACTGGGTGACAGCCACCCCCAGGCCAAGCACGAGGCGGCGGCCGCGGCCCCACGGCACCACAGAGAGTGAACTTTTATTTCCAACAACGACAGCACCTGCCCCGTGGGGTGGGGGACGGTGGGGAGGGCTGGGAGGGGGCGGCCGCGGGGCTCCCGGGGTTTTTTTGTTTTTTTTGGGGAGGGGTCGGTCCCTGGGGGGGGGCGGCCGCTCGCGTGCACACGGTGCACGGCGTGAAGAAACATCCCGGTAGAAAAGAACAAAGGTCTGAGCGCCTCCACGGGCCGGTCCTGCCCCGGGGGTTGGGGTGCAGGCGTGAGCGTGGGTGAGCATTTTGGGGAGGGTCGTGGTGGGGTCGGGGGGGGAGAGGGCGCAGGTTCCCCTCCACACCCGCGTCCTGGGGGTGGCGGGAGGAGGAACCGCGCGAGGACGAGCGGGAGGCTCGGGGGCACAGACAGGGACCCCCCGGCTGGCCCGGAGCTCGGAGCAAACCCAGCGGGGCTCACACCTCCGGGGGCTCACACCTCCGGGGCTCACACCTCCGTCTGGAAATCGCCGTCGGCCGCGTCCAGGCCGGCGCAGGGGCTGTCCCAGTCTGCCCTGCACAGCTCCAGCCGGTCCCGCTGGGCGCTGGGCAGCGAGCCCAGCGTCATGGCCTTGAACGTGCTCCATGGCTTGGGCGGCGCGGCCGGAGCCTTCGGCCGCTGCTCCTCGGGGCCGGTCACGTCCTGCAGGGTGAGGGGCGGTGTCACAGACATTTCTTTATGAAAAATCCTGTCTTAAGATTTTTCCTGCTGGAGCTGAGAAGTTCAGCAACAAGATGTAAACAATRTGTTATCTGCTTCTGTGGAATGCAGCAGGTCAGTTCTGGATTGGCCCAGMTTGAGTGTTTAGAAGAGATGGCCAATCCAGRGCTGAGAACTCTCTCGGACAGAGCYGGAGAGAGCTGCCGTGTTATCATTCTTTCTATTCTATTCTTAAGTTAGCAGCTTCTAGAAACTCTCCTTTTCTTTTCTTTTTAGTATAGTATAATAGATGTATATATKATAACATAATAAATCAAGCCTTCTGATCATAGASCCCATCTCRTCTCTTCCTTCACCCCAAAAATCTTGTGACCAACCGTCGACAGGGCGGCTGTGGGCAAGCTCTGTCCCTGCTGCCCTCGCCACAACACCCCCAGGGGGAGTCAGGACTTACGTTGGCCGTGCTCTTGTCGCCGCCGCCCGAGGAGACGCTCCACCGCTTTTCTCGCTGCGGAAAAAGCCCAGCGCTCAGCCCCGGCGGCGCCCCTGGGTGCCCTGAGTGTCCCCGGGGGTGCCACGGTCCATGCAGGAGGAGGAAAAGGCTGGCAGGGTGCACAGGACGGGGCCGCCAGGACCTCACCTTGGAGGAGCCGGTGGACGGAGCCCGGTACCGGTCCAGCGTGTGGAATTTCTGGTTGAGCTCGTGGTAGAGCTCGGAGTGGCGTTTCCGTGTGTGCATCACCTTCTGCGGGGGGCAGAGCAGGGCCTGTGGCCATCGGCTCTGCCCGCTGTGTCCCCTGTCCCTCGGCACTGTCCCCATCCCTGTCCCCATCCCTGTCCCCATCCCTGTCCCCATCCCTGACTTCCTGGGGCATCCCAGACCAGCAGAGCTCACTCCACGCTCATCATCGGTGTTTTAACCCACAGCCAACGCTTGGTGCTGCCTGCTCTAAACCCCTCAGAGCTCAGGAGCTGCCAGCARGGCAAAGGGAGTGGGCACAACCTGGATCAGCCCCCCACGATGGCATTGGTGCCACCTCCATGGCGGGACTTACCTCGAAGTCCAGGTCAGAGTACCGCAACCTCTTCCTCTGGCAGGGGGGCAGGCAGGAGCAGGGGAGGAGATGGAGAAGAAAAGGGAAAGGTCTTTGCAAGGCCAGGATGAGGGGGAACAGGGTTGAGGGGCTCATGCCAGCCCTTATCCATGCCCAGCTGTGGACAAGGAGCTCATCCCGCCCAAGCTGGCATGGCCAGGGGGGAACACGGGGTGGATTCATGCAACCCTACACGTGTTCTGGGCACACAGACCCCTCCCCGCACGGGCACCAGCCCCCCGCTCACCTCCAGGGACCCCACTTTCATGGCAGAGCCGGGCACGGTGCGGGGCATGGTGCGGCTGCGCTCCGACAGCTCCGAGGCCAGGATCTGCCTCACCGTGGGGTGCTGCTTGAACTGCAGSCCGTAGGGCGCCTTCACCGTGCCGTAGGGCTGGTTGAGGTTCACGTTGACGTGATCCACGGCCACAAAGCCGGGATAGGCGTCCCCTTCGGCCGCCGGGCGCCCCGTCCCGCCGGGCACCGCCTCCTCCGCGCCGGCCCCGAGCGTTCCCTCCTCGCGGGGCTTGAAGGGYTTGAGGCTGCCGCTGCGCCGGGGCAGCATCATGTAATCGCTCTCTCGGGGCGGCTCGGGAGCCCGGATCCAGCCGTATTCCAGGGGCCTCAGGCTGCTCTCGGTGCACAGGTAAACGGGACCCGGCGCCTCCAGGCTGAGCTGCTGCGCTGGCGGCTCGCCCAGCTCGGTCAGGCCCGCCACCACGTTCGGTGTCATCTTGGGCACCTGCACCAGGATGCTGGCGGGGGGGATGTTGCCGGGCAGGCTGGAGAAGCCCAGGCCGCCCTCCGAGGTGGTGTTGAGCTTGGGGTCTTCGTCTCCATCCAGGGAGATGCGGGACAAGGTGCCCGTGATGGTGGCGGGGTTGCAGGTGTTCACCTCTTTGAACAGCACTGTGGGCAGGGCGCGGGGTCAKAGCCGGCCCTGAGGGTCCCACCGAGGGTGGGGGACACAGGASAGACCCCCTGGCTCGTGCTGCCTGTCCCCCCCAAGGTGTGGCACGGTGACAACACAGGGCAGCTCACCTGTCTGACACGCCAGGTCAACGTCCTTTTCAAAATCTGTCTATAAAAATCCAGAAAGAAGGGAAGAGAGCGAGACAGAGAGGAGAGAAAGAGAAGGGAGAGACACGGGGAAATGAAGCACCATGGCCGGGCACGGGCAGCGGCGGGCGGGGGTCTCCAGGGGGGGACCCACTCACCAGGATCTGCACCTGCCCGTTCTTGCAGGAGTCGGGCGAGTTCTCATTCTCCTCGCTCCTGCACCCCCCCATCTGACACTTGACCACGTCCTGGACCTGCGGGGACAGAGCCGGTCACGGCCCCGCGGCCAGGGCTGTCCCCCGGCGCCCCTCCGGCGCCGCCCCCACCTCTCGGCGCAGGAAGCCGTGCACGGTGATGATGACGAAGCCCTGGACGGAGTTGAAGACGGCGAAGAGGACCTGGAAGAGGATGGAGCGCCGGTCGGTCATGGCGAGCACGGCCGACATCCAGGTCAGCGCCAGCAGAGGCAGGACCACGCAGGAGCTCCACAGCGATGCCCTGGCGCAGGGAGAGAGGGGCCGCGGTGAGCCCGCGGGGTGGGGCTGCCCCGGGACAGCCCCCCGAGCATCGCCCCCCTCCCCGCAGCAGCCCCCCGAGCACGGCCGGGGCTGTGGGACACAGCTGTCCCCTCTCCCTCGGTGTCCCCAAGCCAGAGCTGGCTGGGAACTGAGGGCTGAGGGGCTCCAGCCCCCCAAGGTGTGTCCCTGTCCCCACACAGCCACACGGTGCTGGGGGGACGCGGGGACACACCGCCACCCTCCCAATGGCCAACAGAACAGCAGAGAGGGGAGTTTTTGGATTTTTCTCTCTTTTTTTTAAGCAGCGAATTTTGGGGCTGCCTCTGTTGTGACCAAACCCCCACGAGCGGGGACTYTGGGGAGGAGGATCCCGAGGCCAGACGAACCCCCCAACCCCAGCGATGAGGTGACCTGCCATGGGAAGCCATGCCATGCAGACGTGATGGGACACCCCGCCTCCGAGCAACCCAAGAGGCGTCCACCCCTTCCTTTCCTTTCCTTCTTCCTTCTTCCTTCCTTTTTTCCTTTCCTTTTCCTTCCTTCCTTCTTCCTTCCTTCCTTCCTTCCTTCCTTCCTTCCTTCCTTCCTTCCTTCCTTCCTTCCTTCCTTCCTTTCCTTCCTTCCTTTCCTTTCCTGACCCTCGGGGACCCCGAGCCGCCCCCTGAGATGCCCGAGCCCCCTCCCGCGCTGTGCTCGGCGGCGGGGGCCGGACGGGCACTAACATGGCACTGCTGGCGGTGGCGGAGGTCATGGCCGCGCTGGGACACCACGCCGCACTTGGTGCATTTCAGCAGCAGGCTGCCGCACGGGGGGGCTTGGAGCTACGGGCCCAGCGCCCCCCCGGCGCCCCGCGGCCAGGACCGGGCCACGCGGGGTGGGCAGGGGGGAGCAGGCACGGGGAGAGGGGGGAGCAAGGCAGGAGGGCGGGGGAGGATGGACAGAGGCGGAGGGACTTGGATGGATGGACGATGGATGGATGGGGATGGATGGATGGATGGATGGATGGATGGATGGATGGATGGATGGATGGATGGATGTGATGGATGGATGGATGGATGGATGGATGGATGGATGGATGGATGGATGGATGGATGATGGATGGTGATGGTGATGGATGGGTGGATGGATGGATGGACACAGGCAAGAAGCAAATGGGAAGAGGAGAAGAAGGAGAGAGAGAGAAGAAAGAGAGCGTCGGGTTAGTCGAGGGCGGCGGCTGTTAATGGCGAGGGGGGTGGCCAAGCGGCAGGGGAGGGGGCGGCACGGAGGGGGGCTGCGGCCTCGGACCCCCCCCTTCCCCGGGGGGCTGCCCCCCAAATTCTGCCCCTCCAGCAGCCCCCAACGAGGGGCTGGCTCCCCCGGGCTTGGCCCCCGCCCCCGCTGATGAGTGAAATCTGCCGCCCCAGCCCGCAGCTGGGCACCCCGTGCCCAGCCCCCGGCAGGGTCTGGGGGTCGGGGGGCAGCCCCGGGGACCCCCCCCGTGGGGCACAGGGCACTACCCAGCTCGCTGCTTTTTGGACTATCTGAAATGCCGTCGCGGGACATGAGCTTGTTGAAGACGATGATTCCCACCAGCATGTTCACCTGCGGGAGGGTGGGCTCAGCGCTGGCACCGAGCCCCCTGCCGCGGCAGCAGAGCTGCCACAGCGCCCCCCAGGGTGGGGTTTGGGGGTGCAGGCTCACCAGCACGATGACAGCAGCGGGTCCCACGAAGGCGTAGAGCAATCCGCCCTCCAGCGAGAGCCAGCAGCTGCAGGGGACAGAGGGTGGCGGGTCAGGGGACAGCCCTGAGGTTGTCCCGCTCCCAGCCAGCTGCAGCAGCCACCGTGCCCCGCCCCTGTCCCCTGGATGTCCCACCACCCCGTGTCCCCTGTCCCCACCACCCGTGTCCCCTGCTCCCCACCACCTCGTGTCCCCTGTCCCACCGCCCCGTGTCCCTGTCCGCCACCACCCCGTGTCCCCTGTCCCCACCGCCCCTGTGTCCCCTGTCCCCACCGCCCCATGTCCCCTGTCCCACCACCCCGTGTCCCCTGTCCCCACCGCCCCGTGTCCCCTGCCCCACCACCCGTGTCCCCTGTCCCCACCCCGTGTCCCTGTCCCATCGCCCGTGTCCCCTGTCCCCACAGCCCCGTGTCCCTGTCCCCACCGCCCCGTGTCCCCTGTCCCCACGTACTAGCTCGCTGTCCCGTAGCCTTGGTCCGTGTGAAGCCAACGGAGACGGCGACCACGAGGGCTGGCAACCCTGAGAGGGACAGGGGCTGCAGGAGCTGGAGGAAAGTGGCACTGTCCCCCTCCCGTGCCAGCTCCAGGGGTGGACAGCGATGGAGCTCTGACAGCTCCCCACAGCCTGAGGGTGCCACCACCGAGACACCGGGGTCTGCTTTCCTCTGCTGGCCTCAGTTTCCCCTCTGATGGTCACAGACATCTTTTTCTGAAAAATCCTTCCTTGGATTTTTCCTCCTGAGAAGCTGAAAGGCCCATAGAACAATGTAAACATTGATTATCTGCGCTTGTGGAATGCAACAGGTGCATCTGTGATTGGCTCATGTGGATGTTTCTAATTAATGGCCAATCACCAGCCCAGCTGGTCGGACAGAGAGTCAGACAGAACTTTTGTTATCATTCTTTTCCTATTCTATCTTAGCAGCCTTCTGATAAATCCTTTCTCTATTCTTTTAGTATAGTTTTAATATTATATAATTCATAACAATAATAAATCAAGCCTGCTGAAACAGGAGTCAGATCCTCTCCCTCACCCTCTGTGAACACGGTCACACTGCTGAGCCCGGGGGGTGCCAGGGCCGGGCAGGGGTGCCCCCCTGGCAGCCAGGCCGGGCTCTTACCCCATCCCAAGCACAGGAAGCGTTTCCTGACCAGGCGTGTCCGGATCCGCGATCACCGCCAGGTAGGACTGCCAGGCCTCGGTCAGCACCCAGCAGAAGGACGAGAGGAAGAAGAAGTGGAGGAAGCGGCGGTCATGGTGCACACGCCCTGCAGGGGCGGGACACGGGGACATCGCGGGGACATCAGTGTCTGGCACCGTGGTGGTTAAACCCCCAGCCCGGCGAGGTTTGTGTCAAAGGCGGCGCGGGGATTTAATCCCGGGATCGAGTTAATCCAAATCCAATCTGCAGCTGGGAGCCAGCAGGGGACCAGGCGAGTGGCCCGAGGGTGGCAGGGTGGTGGCAGCAGGGTGGTGGTGGCACCCACCTTGCTGAGCATCTGGACTGGCCCACGAGGATGAGGATGTTGGAAGCCAGGATGGAGACGCAGAAGTTGAGCAGGATGATGGAGCGCTCCGACTTGATGAACCTGCGGCAGGAGCGGGTGGGCCAGCCTGTCCCTGTCACTATCCCTGTCCCTGTCCCTGTCCTTCCATGTCCCGTCCCTGCTGTCCTGCCTGTTCCTGTTCCTGTTTGTCCCATGTCCCATTTGTCCTTCCCTGTCCCTGTCCCTGTCCCTCCTGTTCCCTGTCCCTGTCCCATTCCCTGTCCATGTCCCATGTCCTGTCCCTGTCCTGATCCCTTTGTCCGTCCTGTCCCATGTCCTTGTATCCCTGTCCTTGTCCCTGTCCTGGTCCCTGTCCCTGTTCCTTGTCCCTTGTCCCTTGCCGTCCCTTGTCCTTCCCTGTCCCATGTCCCGTCCCTTGTCCCTGTCCCTTGTCCTGTTCTGTCTGTCCTGTCCCGGTCCCTGTCCCTGTCCCTTGTCCTTGTCCCTGTCCTCATGTCCCTGTCCCTGCCCTGATGCGTCCTGGCCCATGTCCCTGTCCCTTGTCCCTGTCCCCTGTCCCTGTCCCATCCCTTGTCCCAGTCCCTTGTCCCTGTCCCCTCCCCTGTGCCATGTCCCCGTCCCTGTCCCTGTCCCTCCCTGTCCCATCGTCCCTGTTCCCATGTCCCTGTCCGTCCCTGCCTCTCCTGTCCCTGTCCCCATTTCCCTTGCATCTTGTCCCATGTCCCTCCCTGTCCCTGTCCCATGTCCCTTGTCCCTGTCTTGTCCCATGTTCCCTGTCCTGTCCATGTCCCTGTCCCTATCCCTGTTCCCTGTTCCCAGTCCCTGTCCTGTCCCTGTACCATGTCCCTGTCCATGTCCATGTCCCTTTCCCATGTCCCTGTCCCTGTCCCATGTCCCTGTCCCTATCCTGTCCCTGTCCCTGTCCCATGTTCTTGTCCATGTCCCCATCCTTGTCCCATGTCCCTGTGTGTCCCTGTCCCAGTCAAACATGTTCTGTGTCCCATGTCCCCATCCCTTGTTGCCATGTCCCCGTCCCCTGTCCCTGTCCCATGCTGCCACAGGGTGGGCACTGTCCTGTGGTGGGGACAGTCCCAGGCACCTTCTCCCACCCAGGTTTCCCATTCCCATTAACCCCATTGATGCTGAGCCTCCCCCGGTGCCCTGCCCCCCTTTGTCACCCCCTCCCCAGCGAGCCCCACGCCCCAGGAGCCCCCCGTGTCCCCATGTCCCCCGGGGTCACCTCCAGAAGGCGGCGTAGATCACCAGCAGGGTCAGCAGGGCCATGCAGGACACGGCACAGCCGATCATCAGCGGCACCGACGGCGTCCCCGAGGGGTCCATGGCCTGGGGGGACACGGGGGGACAGGCTCAGCCCAGCCCCCTCCCCCCTGCTCCCTGCCAGCCCCTCCGGGCCCTCCRGGTGCCACAAGGGCTCGGTGGCAGYGGTGGCACAGCCAAAGGGGACTCTGTGCCAGCAGGGAATGGCAATGGGGTGCCCCGTCCCCTCCTGGCACGCTGTATTGAGCTCTAGGGACCGTGGCAGCCCCTGCCCACACAAACCCACCCTGCTGGGGGTGCTGGGGGTGGACAGGGGGTGCTGGGGACCCTTCCCCTGGCTGCTGGGGACACCCCAACCCTCCAGGCCACCACCTCATCCTGGAAATGCTTCATACCCATCCCCACCTCATCCCAGAAATGCTCCATACCCATCCCCACTTCATCCTAGAAATTCCATGCCCATCCCACCTTCCCTCCAGTGGCCCACCTTCATCCAGAAATGCTCCATGCCCATCCACCCACCAGTGTGCCCACCTCATCCTAAGAATCTCCATGACCCATTCCCTCCACTAGATGCCCATTGCCCATCTCCCTTCATCCAGAAATGCTCCATGCCCATCCCCACCTCATCCCAGAAATTCCCATGCCCATCCCAACCCTCTAGTGCCCAACCTCATCCTAGAAATGCTTCCATGCCCATCCCCACCTCATTCCTAGAAATGCTCTGTTGCCCATCCCCACCTCATCCTAGAAATTCCTCCTTGCCCATCCCCACCATGCCCACCTCATCCTAGGAAACTCTCCATGCCCATCCCCACCTCATCCTAGAAATCTCCATACCCATCCCCACCTCACCTAGAAATGCTCCATGCCCATCCCCACACTCCAGTGCCCACCTCATCCCAGAATGCTCCATACCCATCCCCACCTCATCCTAGAAATGCTCCATGCCCATCCCAACCCTCATGCCCACCTGATCCTAGAAATGCTTCATACCCATCCCCACCTCATCCAGAAATGCTCCGTCCCATCCCCACCTCATCCTAGAAATTCTCCATGGCCCATCCCAACCTTCAGTGCCCACCTCATCCTAGAAAGCGCCCGTTGCCCATCCCCACCAGGCCCACCTCATCCTAGGAATGCTCCATGCCCATCCCCACCTCATCCAGAAATGCTCCATACCATTCCCACCTCATCCCAGAAATTCTCCATGCCCATCCCCACCTCATCCAGAAATGCTCCATTGCCCTTCCCCACCTTCCCTCCAGTGCCCACCTGATCCTAAAATGCTCCGTGCCCATCCCCACCTCCAGTGCCCACCTCATCCTAGACAACTCTCCATACCCATCCCACCTCATCCTAGAAATGCTCCAATGCCCATCCCACCCTCCAGTGCCACCTGATCCTAGAAATGCTCCATACCCATCTCCACTTCATCTAGAAATGCTCCGTACTCATCCCAACCCTCAGTGCCCACTCATTTTCTAGAAATGCTCCATGCCATCCCCACCTTCCCTCCAGTCCCACCTGATCTAGAAATGCTCCATACCATCCCCCACCAGTGCCCACCTCATCCTAGAAACTCTCCATGCCCATCTCCACCTCATCCTAGAAATTGTCCATGCCCATCCCCACCCTCCCTCAGCACCGCCCCTGCCCAGCCCGGGGGTCACCCCCAGCCCCATCCCGTGTCCCCAGCGGGCTGCTGGCTGTCCCCAGCCCGTCCCTGTCCCCTACCAGGTCTCTGGGCAGCTGGGCGAGCACGGCGAAGGTGGCGAGCTGGCGGCACTGGCACTTGGTGTGCGCCGGGAGGGTCTCCAGGGTTTGGCAGCTCTCCGTGTCCCAGTTTCCCAAGCCAGCATCCCTGATTAACGGCAGCAGRGAGCGGAGGGAGAGCAATTTGAAATGATCAAACACGCGGCAGCCCCTCGCGCCTCTCCGCGCTTAACCCCTTCCTGGCCTTGCCCGGTGGGAGGCACCGAGGGGGCACTGCCAGGGGAACCCCTCCCCGAGCTTGGGGACAGCGGTGAAGCCATCTCTGCCCTGGAAGGCTTCGGGTTTCATCATGCCACAGAGATTTGGGAGGGGAGAAACATCACRGAGAGGGGCGGGGCAGTGCCAGGACAGGCAGGAACAGCCCCGAGAGCCCCCTGGCACCTGTGTCCCCTCCAGGGGGGTGCAATGGTTCCCTCTCTCCATGGGGACCCCTCCCTCCATGGGGTCCTCGTTATGGGGACCCCTCTGTCCCTCATTTTGGGAACCCCTCTGTCTTCGGGACCCCTCATTATGGGGACCCCTCATTATGGGGACCCCTCTGTCCCTCATTATGGGGACCCCTCTGTCCTTCATTATGGGGATCCCTCATTATGGGGACCCCTCTGTCTTTGGGACACCTCATTATGGGGACCCCTCTGTCCCTCATTATGGGGACCCCTCTGTCTTTGGGATCCCTCATTATGGGGACCCCTCATTATGGGGACCCCTCTGTCCCTCATTTTGGGAACCCCTCTGTCTTCGGGGCCCCTCATTATGGGGACCCCTCTGTTTTTGGGATCCCTCATTATGGGCACTCCTCATTATGAGGACCCCTCATTATGGGGACCCCTCTGTCCCTCATTATGGGGACCCCTCTGTCCCTCATTATGGGGACCCCTCTGTCCTTCATTATGGGGACCCCTCTGTCTTTGGGACCCCTCTGTCCCTCATTATGGGCACTCCTCATTATGGGGACCCCTCTGTCTTTGGGACCCCTCATTATGAGGACCCCTCATTATGGGGACCCCTCATTATGGGGACCCCTCTGTCTTTGGGACCCCTCCTGCCCTTGGGGACCCCTCCCGTCCTTGGGGACCCTTCTGTCATGGGGCCTCTCCTGTTAGAAGGATGTCTCCCCCATGGGGACCTCACCTTTTATGGGAACCCCTCTTTTATGGGGACCCACCCCCTTGGGGACCCTCCTGCCATGGGGACTCTTTGTTTTAAAAGGATTTCTCCACCCTGGGGACCCTTCCTGTCACAGGGACCCTCCTGCCATGGGGACCCTTTGTATTAAAGAGATTTCCCCACCCCGGGGGCCTGTCCTGTCACAGGGACCCCTCCTGCCATGGGGACTCTTTGTATTAAAGGGATTTCTCCACCCTGGGGACCCTTCCTGTCACAGGGACCCTCCTGCCAGGGGATGTCCCCAGTGAGGGCACAGAGAGTGGGTGGCACTGCCATGCCCWGGGAGAGCAGCCACAGCCCCCAGCACGTCAGGAAAACCGGGAACTGGGTCTGTGGGACAGTGGGGACTGTCCCTGGGGCTGGGCTGAGACCCGCCACGCTCATCACAGCCAACACCTCCCCAGCGGTTTGGGGGGATGAATGGAACCAGTGACCCCAAACTGGGGGGGTTCCCGTGGCTACCTGGGCAGGGGGGCTGGCAGTGCCCTCCCCCAGCCCGCGGCGCTGCCCGCTCCCCCTTCCTGCCCTACTTTCCCTCGTTCCTGCCAGCGCTAACAAATCGCATCTGGCAGCCTGGCAGCGGCTCCGGGGCCGCATCGATCCCCTGGGAGCTCCATTCACCCGTGCCGGTGGGGCTGGGGTGTGGGAAGGGATGGTCCTGGCTCCTCGTCCCTGCTCCCATTCCTGCTCCATCCCAGCTCTCCCGCCCCTGTTCCCATCCCTGTTCCCACCCCTGTTCCCATCCCTGTTCCCATATCCCTGTTCCCATATCCCTGTTCCCATATCCCTGTTCCCATATCCCCGTTCCCATCCCCGTTCCCATATCCCTGTTACCCCTTCCCTGTTCTCATCCTTGTTCCCCATCCCTCTTCCCATCCCAGCTCTCCCATCCCTGTTCCCATCCCTGTTCCCATCCCTGTTCCCATCCCTGTTCCCCCATCTCTGTTCCATCCCAGCTCTCCCATCCCTGTCTCTGTTCCCTGTCCCTGTACCCCATCCCTGTCCCCATCCCTGTCCCCATCCCTGTCCCTGTCCTTGTCCCCATCCCTGTTCCCTGTCCCTCTTCCCTGTCCCCATCTCCATCCCCATCCCAGTTCCCCTATCCCTGCTGCTATCCCTGTCCCCATCCCTGTTCCCTGTCCCCATTCCTGTCCCTGTTTCCATCCCAGTTCCCCCATCCCTTCTCCTATCCCTGTCCCTGTCCCTGTCCCCATCCCTGTTCCCTGTCCCCATCTCCATCCCCATCCCTGTTCCCTGTCCCTTGTCCCTGTCCCCATCCCCATCCCAGTTCCCCCATTCCTGCTCCTATCCCTGTCCCCATCCCTGTCCCCATCCCCATTCCCCCACCCTTGTTCCCCATCCCTGTCCCCATCCCTGTTCCCTGTCCCTCTTCCCTGTCCCCGTTTCCATCCCTGTTCCCCCATCCCTGTTCCCCCATCCCGTCCCCACCCCATTCCCCCACCCTTGTTCCCCTCCCTGCCCTCCTCCGTCTCTTCCCTGTCCCCGGCTCCCTGTTCCCCCGTTCCCCCATCCCTCCCACCCCTATTCCCCACCCTGTTGCCCATCCCTGTCCCGCGTCCCTGTCCCCTCCGCCGCCTCCCCATCCCTGCTCCCCTCCCTCCCCAGCAGGCCCCCCGGCACTGCCGGCCCTGCCCTGTCACCAGAGTGTCCCCGTGTCCCCGTGCCCCTCACTCACGTCCTCGAGTAGTCCCAGGTGACACACTGCGGGTGGGACGTGCCCTGCGGACACAGGGACAGGTTAGAGCYGCCCCCAGCCCTGTCCCCACCCCTTGGGGACATTCCCCGGGTGTGCCAGGGGTGGCACGTCCCCACGGTGGGCACAGGGACCATGCCATGAAGTGGGAACTGCTGGTTCAGTGCCTGCAGGTGACAGGGACCCACATGGGACTGGGAGGGGACACAGTGATGGGACAGTGATGGGACAGCAGGGTGACACACGGGTGGCGTGGGAGGGGACACTCATGGCGGGGATGAAGGAACTTGTTGATGACACAGGAGGGTTGATGACAAGGAAGGGCAATGCCACAGGAGGGGACAGTCACGGTGACAACGTGGGACAAGGGACACTTGTGGATGACACAGAGGGGGACACTCACAGTGCCGTGGGAGGGGGACACTCAGTGATGATGAGGGACACGAACAGTCACGTAGACGTGGCACGGGGGACACAGGCTGATGACACCGGGAGGGGACACATTGATGACATTGGAGGGGGACACTTAGGTTGATGTCATGGGAGGAGACACATGGGTGATGTGGGAAGGGACATTCACGGTGACGTGGGAGAGGGACACTCACACTGGTGACATGGGAAGGAGGACATTCATGTTGATGATGTGGGAAGGGACATTCATGGTGACGTGGGAGAGGGACACACACACTGGTGACGTGGGAAGGGGAACATGGTGACATGGGAAGGGACATTCCTGATGCCAAGGGAGGGGACACTCACGTTGATGATGTGGGAAGGGACATTCCCAGTGACATGGGAGGGGGACACTCACACTGGTGACATGGGAAGGGACACATGGTGACATGGGAAGGGACATTCCTGATGCCAAGGGAGGGGACACTCAAGGAAGGGGACACTGACGTCGATGACGTGGGAAGGGACAATCCTGTTGACATGGGAGGGGACAGTCACGTTGATGACATGGGAGAGGGACACTCACACTGGTGACATGGGAAGGGACATTCCCGGTGACATGGGAGGGGACACTCACATTGATGACGTGGGAAGGGACATTCATGGTGACATGGGAGGGGACACTCACACTGGTGACATGGGAAGGGACATTCATAGTGACATGGGAGGGGACACTCACACTGGTGACATGGGAAGGGACATTCCTGGTGACATGAGAGGGGACACTCACATTGATGATGTGGGAAGGGACATTCATAGTGACATGGGAGGGGACACTCACATTGATGACATGGGAGAGGGACACTCACACTGGTGACATGGGAAGGGACATTCCTGGTGACATGAGAGGGGACACTCACGTTGATGATGTGAGAAGGGACATTCATGGTGACATGGGAAGGGACACTCACGTTGATGACGTGGGAAGGGACAATCCTGTTGACATGGGAGGGGACAGTCACGTTGATAATGCGGGATGGGACATTTATGGTGACATGGGAGGGGACACTCATGTTGATGATGTCGGAAGGGACATTCCCGGTGACACGGCAGGGGACACTCAC
>NDFG01000016.1:0-14317 GCA_002167245.1 Sporophila hypoxantha
ATTCCCACAGGGATCAGGATGGTCCCAAGGGGATCGGGATGTTTGATCCCACAATAATCCCAAAGGGATGGGAACATTCCTGAAGGGATGGGGATGATCCCAAAGGGATAAGAGTGTTCCCAAAGGGATGGGGATGATCCCAAAGGGATCAGGATGGTCCCAAGGGGATCGGGATGTTTGATCCCACAATAATCCCAAAGGGATKGSAACATTCCCGAAGGGATCAGRATGGTCCCAGAGCGATYGAGATGSTCCCAAAGGGATGGGGATGATCCCAAAGGGATGAGGGTGTTCCCAAAGGGATTGCAACGTTCCCAAGGGGATGGGAATATTCCCAGAGGATCGGGATGGTCCCAAGGAGATTGGGATGTTCCCAGAGGGATCAGGATGTTTGATCCCGGAATGATCCCAAAGGGATCGGGATGGTCCCAAGGGGATGGGGATGGTCCCAGAGGGATCGGGATGGTCCCAAAGGGATGGGAATGTTCCCAAAGGGATTTCCCGTGGGATCAGCAGATCCCGATCCCAGTGGATTTCCCGTGGGATCACCGGGAATTCTCCCCGCAGAGCCCGGCCCCGTGTCCGTGACCATCCCGGCCTCTCCCTTCATGCAGAAGTTGGGGTTCGGCACCGGAGTCAGCGTCTACCTGATGAAAAGGTTGGGAATGGCCTCGGGAATTGTTATCCTGGGAAATCCTGGAGATGATCCCGGTTTTCCTCCCCGTGGATACGGAGCCGAGGGAGGGATTTGGGATTTGTGCAGCGGGGAAGGAACGCAGAGTTTTGGGATAACCCTGTCCCGGCTGGAATTCTGGGATTTGGGCTCCATTCCTGGGAATTCTGGAATTTGGGCTCCATTACTTTGGGATAATCTTGTCCCAGCTGGAATTACAGGGATTTGGGCTGCATTATTTTGGGATAACCCGGTCCTAGCTGGAATTCCAGGATTTGGACTCCATTTCTGGGAATTCTGGGATTTGGTCTCCATTATTTTGGGATAACCCTTTCCTGGCTGGAATTCCAAGATTTTGGGCTCCATTATTTTGGGATAACGCTTCCCCAGCTGGAATTCTGGGATTTGGTCTCCATTATTTCGGGATAACCCATTCCCAGCTGGAATTCCAGGSAGTTGGGCTCYATCCCTTCCCTCCACCAGCTCCACCTGGAAATGGGAACGGATAAAAATTCCCTGTCCCTGAAAATTCCCCGGTGGAATTCGCAGCATTCCCGTCCCGCTGGGGCGGGGGGGTCGGATCCTTTCCCCCCGTGGGAATTCCACGGGAATTCCCGAGTTTTTCCCGGCCCAGGTCCCCGCGGGGGCTGCCCCGCTCCCCGTGGGCCGTGAAGAAAATCAACTCGGGCTGCTCCCAGAGCCAGCGCAGCCTCTTCCAGCGGAGACTCCGCGAGGAGGCCCGGACCCTGCGGAACCTGCAGCACCCCAACATCGTCGGTGGGCATTCCCGGGAACGGAGCGGCTGGATCCATGGGAATGGAGGGGCTGGGTGCATTGGGAAYGGGGCTGGATGTGATGGGAAGGGGGCTGGATCCATTGGGATTGGGGTTGGATCAATGGGAACAGAGATTGAATCAATGGATTTGTTGGGAATGAGGATGGATCTGTTGGGAGTGGAGGGGTTGGATCCANTGGGGTTTTAGGGGCTCTATGGCTTTCTACAGACCCCACAGCGCTTCCCCAAATTCCTGGGCACCTCTCCTCCACCTCCTTGATCCTTCCCAGCCCTACAGAGCCCCCGGAGCGCCCCAAATTCCCCCGCGTTGCTTTTGGGGCCGCCCCAAAACCCCGGGGGACCGCCCCAAGCCACGCCCACACCGCGCCAAGCCACGCCCACACAGTGCGCACGCCGCCTACGTCACCCCGCCGGCGCTCGGCCACGCCCCCTGGCTCTGACCACGCCCCGCGCCTGCCCCGCGCGCGGCTTTGGCCACGCCCATATCCCCGCCCCGCACCATATTTGGTGTTTGGCCACGCCCCGGGAAGGGGCGGGGCCGGCGCGAGCGCGCGCGCGGGATTCGAACGCGGCGCCCGAAAACGGCCGGAAAAGGCGGGAAAAGAATCCCAAAATTCCCCGGGAATTTCCTTCGGATCGGCACCGGGACAAGGATCCCGAAATTCCCTGGGGTCGGCAGCCGCAGCCAGCGAAGCCCGGACCGAGGTGGGACCAGCGGCTCTTCCTGGGAACCCCCGGAGCTGGGATTGCCCCCCAAAATCCTGGGGTGCCCCCCATTCCCAAATCCCAACCCTGGATCCCCATTCCCTGCGCTGGGACCCTCCCCTGCTCCACAATTCCACAATCTGGGATCCCCCAGMCTGGGACCGTCCCAGTTCCCGGGTCCGGGATTTTGGGGATCCCCCCCCCCCAATTCCCGGATCTGGGACTTCCCAAATCACGGGACTCCCGAAATTCCCAAACGTGGGACCCCCCCATTTCCCAAATCCAGGACTTCCCCAATTCCCCAGTTTGGGACCCCTCCCAGTTCCCAAATCCACCCCCCTCAATTTCCAAAATTTCCCCAATTCCCAAAATTTCCCCCAGTTCCCAAATCCAGGATTTCTCAGATTCCCAAATCCAGCTCTCCCCAGTTCCCAAATCGAGCCCCCCCCCCATTTCCCAAAATTTCCTCCAATTCCTAAATCCAGGATTCCTCCAATTCCCAAACCCAGGATTTCCCCAATTCCCAAATCTGGGACCCACCCCAGTTCCCAAACATGAGACCCCCCCCCCCTTCCCCAGTTCCCAAATTTGGGATTTCCCAAATTTGGGATTTCCCCAGTTCCCAAAATTTCTCCCCGTTTCCAAATCTGCCCCTGCCAATCCCCAAATCTGGGATTTCCCAATTCCCAAATTCAGGATCTCTCTAATCTCCAAATCTGGGATTTCTCCAATTCCCAAATTCAGGATTTCTCCAATTCCCAAATCCAGGCCCCCCCAGTCCCCAAAATTTCCCCCAATTCCCAAATCCACCTCCCCCCCCCCAATTCCCAAATCTGGGATTTCCCCAATTCCCAAAATTTCCCTCAATTCCCAAATCCAGAATTTCCCAATTCCCAAATTCAGGCCCCAACAAATCCCAAATCCGGGAATTCCCCAATTCCCAACCCGCCCCCCCAGTGCCACTGGGGTCCCTGCACGTCCCCTCATTCCCCGCAGGATCGGGATCGGGATCGGGATCGGGATCGGCTCCATGGACACCTTCCAGTCCCCGCCGCCCTCGGCCCGCCGGGACAAAGCGGGTGAGGAACATTGGGATGGTCCTGGAATGATCCCAGAGGGATCGGGATGKTCCCAAGGGGATGAGAGTGTGCCCAAAAGCATGGGAATGTTCCCAAAAGGACCGGGATGTGTGATCCCAGGATGATCCCAAAGGGATGGGAATATTCCCACAGGGATCAGGATGGTCCCAAGGGGATCGGGATGTTTGATCCCACAATAATCCCAAAGGGATGGGAACATTCCTGAAGGGATGGGGATGATCCCAAAGGGATAAGAGTGTTCCCAAAGGGATGGGGATGATCCCAAAGGGATCAGGATGGTCCCAAGGGGATCGGGATGTTTGATCCCACAATAATCCCAAAGGGATKGSAACATTCCCGAAGGGATCAGRATGGTCCCAGAGCGATYGAGATGSTCCCAAAGGGATGGGGATGATCCCAAAGGGATGAGGGTGTTCCCAAAGGGATTGCAACGTTCCCAAGGGGATGGGAATATTCCCAGAGGATCGGGATGGTCCCAAGGAGATTGGGATGTTCCCAGAGGGATCAGGATGTTTGATCCCGGAATGATCCCAAAGGGATCGGGATGGTCCCAAGGGGATGGGGATGGTCCCAGAGGGATCGGGATGGTCCCAAAGGGATGGGAATGTTCCCAAAGGGATTTCCCGTGGGATCAGCAGATCCCGATCCCAGTGGATTTCCCGTGGGATCACCGGGAATTCTCCCCGCAGAGCCCGGCCCCGTGTCCGTGACCATCCCGGCCTCTCCCTTCATGCAGAAGTTGGGGTTCGGCACCGGAGTCAGCGTCTACCTGATGAAAAGGTTGGGAATGGCCTCGGGAATTGTTATCCTGGGAAATCCTGGAGATGATCCCGGTTTTCCTCCCCGTGGATACGGAGCCGAGGGAGGGATTTGGGATTTGTGCAGCGGGGAAGGAACGCAGAGTTTTGGGATAACCCTGTCCCGGCTGGAATTCTGGGATTTGGGCTCCATTCCTGGGAATTCTGGAATTTGGGCTCCATTACTTTGGGATAATCTTGTCCCAGCTGGAATTACAGGGATTTGGGCTGCATTATTTTGGGATAACCCGGTCCTAGCTGGAATTCCAGGATTTGGACTCCATTTCTGGGAATTCTGGGATTTGGTCTCCATTATTTTGGGATAACCCTTTCCTGGCTGGAATTCCAAGATTTTGGGCTCCATTATTTTGGGATAACGCTTCCCCAGCTGGAATTCTGGGATTTGGTCTCCATTATTTCGGGATAACCCATTCCCAGCTGGAATTCCAGGSAGTTGGGCTCYATCCCTTCCCTCCACCAGCTCCACCTGGAAATGGGAACGGATAAAAATTCCCTGTCCCTGAAAATTCCCCGGTGGAATTCGCAGCATTCCCGTCCCGCTGGGGCGGGGGGGTCGGATCCTTTCCCCCCGTGGGAATTCCACGGGAATTCCCGAGTTTTTCCCGGCCCAGGTCCCCGCGGGGGCTGCCCCGCTCCCCGTGGGCCGTGAAGAAAATCAACTCGGGCTGCTCCCAGAGCCAGCGCAGCCTCTTCCAGCGGAGACTCCGCGAGGAGGCCCGGACCCTGCGGAACCTGCAGCACCCCAACATCGTCGGTGGGCATTCCCGGGAACGGAGCGGCTGGATCCATGGGAATGGAGGGGCTGGGTGCATTGGGAAGCCCGGACACGGTCAGGAGCCTTCGTCAGCGCCCGGTACCCTGGAATGGGAATGGGAGCCTGGGAATGGAGCAATGGGATCCCATGGGAATGGGAATGGATTCCGTGGGAATGGATCCATGGGAATGGGATCCGTGGGAAATGGGATCCAAGTGGGAAATGGGATCCATGGGAATGGGAAGCCATGGGAATGGGACGCCATGGGATGGAAATGGGATCTGCGGGAATGGGATCCGTGGGAAGATCGAATGGGAGCCATCGGGAATGGGAAACGGGAATCTGGGAATGTCCATGGAATGGGATCCATGGAATGGGATCCGTGGAATGGAGGTATGGGAATGGGTAGCCATGGGAAATGGGAGCCATGGGAATGGAAACGGGATCTGCGGAATGGGTCCGTGGGAATAGGGATCATGGGAATGGGAGCATGGGGAATGGGATGGGACATGGGGATGGATCTGGTGGGAATGAGAATGAGGATTCTGTGGGATCAGATGGGAATGGGAATGGGAGCCATGGGAGTGGGAATGGGAGCCATGGGAATGGGATGAGATCAATGGATATGAATCCACATCCCAGGAACCCCACATTCCTGAGAATCCCATCCCCATGAGAATGAGATGAGATCCATTGGAATGGGAATGGGATCCATGGGAATGGGATCCATGAGAATGGGAATGGGAGCCATGGGATCCATGGGATGCATGGGAATGGGATCCCTGGGAATGGGATCCATGGGATGGGATCCCTGGGAATGGAATGGGACCATGGGAATAATGGATCTGTGGGATGGGATCCATGGGAATGGGATCCATGGGAAAGGATCCATGGGAATGAGAACGGTGGGAAGGGGGTGGGATCCATTGGATGGGATCCATGGGAATTGGATGCCTGACAGTGGGAATGGGAATGAGATCCATGACAATGGGAATGGGATCCTGGATTGGGATTGCGATGGGATCCATAGGATGGGATGGGATCCATGGAATGGGATCCATGGGAGAATGGATACTCGTGAGTGATGAGTGACGTGATCGGGTGGAGAGTGGGAGAAGCATGCAGGGATTTCATGTGTGGATGGGATCATGGGATTGGGAATGATCTGTGGGATGGCAATGGATGGGATCCATGAGGAATGGGATCCAGGGAATGGGATCCGTGGGGATGGGGACGGGGAAGCAGCCGACAATCATGGAGATGCTCTGGATGGGATTAACTGGATTTCAGTCTCATCCCAATCCAACCCAGACCCCTGCCACGATCCCAGGGAGCTCCAAATCCATCCTTGGACACTTCCAGGGATCCGGGGGCAGCTCCAGCTTCCCTGGGAATCCAGAGGCACTGGGAGGTCCTGGAATTCCCACAATCCAATCCCCTCATCCTCCCCCTGGAATTGGCCTCTACCCCTCCATTCCATGGATCCAACCCCTCCATTTTCCATATGTGGATGCGAAGCCACCATTCCCAAATGCATTCTCAACCATTCCCAATGGATCCATCCCTCCATTCCCAAGGATCAACCCAATTCCTAGCAAATCCAACCCATTCCCAACAGATCCAACCCCTTCATTCCATGGATTTATCGCTCCATTCCCATCAAATCCAACCCCTCCATTCTAGATCCAACCGCTGCCATCTTCCAAGGATCCATAACTCTCCATTCCAATGGATCCAACCCTCCTTTCCCAATGGATCCAACCCCTCCATTCCAATGGATCTATCCACCCATTCCCATCCAATCCAACCCGCTCCATTCCCAAAAAAATTTCCAAATCCCTCCACTCCCACAGAATCCAACCCCTCCTTCCCATGGATCTTCCCCATTCGCCATCCAATCCAACCCCTCCATTCCAATGGATCCACCCCTTCCCATCATCCAACCCCACTCCCATCACATCCATCTCTCCATTCCCAATGGATCCAACCAATTCCGCTGGATCCAAACACCCTCCCAACTCCCAACAGATCCATCCTCATTCCCAATCAAATCCATTGATTCAATCTCTGTTCCCATTGATCCAACCCCAATCCCCAATGTCCGCCTCATCACACGCCCCCTATCCAATGCACATCGCAGCCCCTTCGCAAATGAACCCAGCCCCTCCATTCCCATGGATCCAGCCCGCTCCGTTCCCCGGGAATGCCCACCGACGTGTTTGGGGTGCGCAGGTTCCGCAGGGTCCGGGCCTCCTCGCGAGTTCCTCCGCTGGAAGAGGCTGCGCTGGCTCTGGGAGCAAGCCCGAGTTGATTTTCTTCACGCCCACGGGGAGCGGGGCAGCCCCCCGGGGACCTGGGCGGGAAACACTTCGGGAATTCCCGTGGAATTCCCAACGGGGGGAAAGGATCCGACCCCCGCCCAGCGGGACGGGAATGCCTGCGATTCCACCGGGAATTTTCAGGGACAGGCGAATTTTTATCCGTTCCCATTTCCAGGTGGAGCTGGTGGAGGGAAGGGATATGGAGCCAACTCGCCTGGGAAATTCCAGCTGGGAATGGTTTTATCCCGAAATACAATGGAGACCAAATCCCAGAAATTCCAGCTGGGGACAGGCTATCCCAAATTAATGGAGCCAAAATCTTGGAATTCCAGCCAGGAAAGGGTTTCCCAAAATAATGGAGACCAAATCCAGAATCCCAGAAATGGAGTCCAAATCCTGGCATTCCAGCTAGGACCGGGGTTATCCCAAAATAATGCAGCCCAAATCCCTGTAATTCAGCTGGGACAAGATTATCCCAAAGTAATGGAGCCGCACATTCCAGAATTCCCAGGAATCGGAGCGCGCAAATCCGGCCAGAATTCCAGCCGGCAACAGGGTTATCCCAAAACTCTGCGTTCCTCCCCGCTGCAGCAAAATCCCAAATCCCTTCCCTCGGCTTTCCGTATCCACTGGGAGGAAACCGGGATCATCTCCAGGATTTCCCAGGATAAAATTCCCGAGGCCCATTCCCCAACCTTTTCAATCAGGTAGACGCTGAGTCCGGTGCCGAACCCCACTTCTGCATGAAGGCGAGAGGCCGGGATGGTGCACGGACACGGGGCCCGGGCTCCTGCGGGGAGAATTCCCGGTGATCCACGGGAAAATCCACTGGGATCGGGATCTGCTGATCCCACTACGGGAAATCCCTTTTGGGAACATTCCCATCCCTTTGGGGCCATCCCGATCCTCTGGGACCATCCCCATCCCCTTGGGACCATCCGATTCCCTTTGGGATCATTCCGGGATCAAAACATCCTGATCCTCTGGAACATCAATCTCCTTGGGACCATCCGATCCTCTGGAATAATTCCATCCCTTGGGAACATTAAATACTTTGGGAATACCCTCATCCTTGGGATCATCCCCATCCTTTGGGAGCATCTCAATCGGCCTGCTGGGACCATTCTGATCCCTTCGGGAATGTTCCCATCCTTTGGGATTATTGTGGGATCAAACATCCCGATCCCTTGGGACCATCCTGATCCCTTTGGATCACCCCATCCCTTTTGGGAACACTCTTATCCCTTTGGGGGATCATCCCCATCCCTTCAGGAATGTTCCGCATCCCTTTGGGATTATTGTGGGAATCAAACATCCCGATCCCTTGGGACCAAATCCTGATCCCTGTGGAATATTCCCATCCTTTGGGAATCATCCCTGGGATCAACACATCCCGGTCCTTTTGGGACATTCCCAAGCTTTTGGGCAAATCTCATCCCTTGGGACCATCCCATCCTCTGGGATCATTCCAGGACATCCCAATGTTCCTCACCCGCTTTTGTCCGGCGGGCCGAGGGCGGCGGGGACTGGAAGGTGTCCATGGAGCCGATCCCGATCCCGATCCCGAATCCCGATCCTGCGGGGAATGAGGGGACGTGCAGGGACCAGTGGCACTGGGGGGGCGGGTTTGGGAGATTGGGGAATTCCGGATTTGGGATTTGTTGGGGCTGAAATTTGGGGAGTTGCGGAATGCCTGGATTTGGGAATTTGAGGGAAATTTTGGGAATTGGGGAATCCCAAATTTGGGAATTGGGGGGGGGGAGGTGGATTTGGAATTGGGGGAAATTTTGGGGACTGGGGGCTGGAATTTGGAATTGGAGAAATCCTGAATTTGGGAATTGGAGAAATCCCAGATTTGGAGATTAGAGAGATCCTGAATTGGGAATTGGGAAATCCAGATTTGGGCATTGGCAGGGGCAGATTTGGAAACGGGGGAGAAATTTTGGAACTGGGGAAAATCCCAAATTTTGGGAAATCCCAAATTTGGGACTGGGGAAGGGTGGGGGGGGGTCTCATGTTTGGGAACTGGGGGTGGGTCCCAGATTTGAGAGGATGTGGTGAGAGCACATATATACGGGCGAGATACTATCTGAAGAGAGTGAGATTATTGTATATGGCGTCCAGGTATAGATAGGGCATTTATAGAGAAGACTCGAGGTAGTGCGAAGAGGGAGCGCGGGTGAATGGGCGCTCGATTATAAGGAGGTTGGTGATGGGATATTTAATGATAATAGTGTTTAGTGCATGCGCGCACACTCTCGTATGAGTACAAATACTAGTCGCGCACGTTGTATATATATGGCCGACTCAAGTAGTCTCTTCTCGCGGAGATATTCCATTTCGGCAAATTGACAGGAGAGAAGTATATAGATGTATGGTCTGAGAAGATAGGAGAGTGGTTCGATGAGGATAGTAAGGATTTGAGTTACACTCGCTCGCGGTTGTGGAGCGATGGTCCTACCAAACTGGGGAGGTGATTTATATATTTCGACAGGTACTATGCTTGAGATGGAAGTTATATCGTAATGAGACGTGCGAGTGAGTTGCGCTCTTATGAGTTGTGTGTGAGTGTAGAATATTTAGAGAGAGCGCAGATTATTACACCGTGATTTGGGAAGTCCACGATCCGGGAATTGGGGGGGGGGGATACCCAAAATTCCCGGACCCGGAAGCTGGACGGTTCCAGGCTTGGGGATCCAGATTGTGGAATTGTGGGAGGCACAGGGGAGGATCGGCCAGCGCAGGAATCGGTAGTGTGGCATTGTCTCAGTGCCTCGAGTAGGTGATTTGGGAATGAGGAAGAATTGTGAGAGTGAATAGTTCCCGGAGTTTTAGTGTGTGTGTGTATCACGCATTCCGGGGGGTTCCCAGGAAGAGCCGCTGGTCCCACCTCGGTCGGGCTTTCGCTGCTGCGGCTGCGACCCAGGGAATTTCGGGATCCTTGTCCCGGTGGCCGATCCGAAAAGGAAATTCCCGGGGAATTTGGGATTCTTTCCCGCCTTTCCGGCCGTTTTCGGGGCGCCGCGTTCGAATCCCGCCGCGGCGCGCTCGCGCCGGCCCGCGTCCCCTTCCCGGGGCCGTGGCCAAACACCAAATATGGTGCGAGGTGACGCGGGCATATGGCGTGCAAAAGCGCGCGCGGGGCAGGCGCAGGGCGTGGGTCAGAGCCAGGGGGCGTGGCCGGCGGCCGGCGGGTGACGTAGGCGGCGTGCGCACTGTGTGGGCGTGGCTTTGGCGCGGTGTGGGCGTGGCTTGGGGCGGTTCCCCCTAGGCGGTTTTGGGGCGGCCCAAAAAGCAAACGCGGGGAATTTGGGGCGCTCAAGGGGGCTCTGTAAGGGCTGGGAAGGATCAAGGAGGTGGAGGAGAGGTGCCAGGAATTTGGGGGAAGCGCTGTGTGGGGTCTGTAGAAAGCCATAGAGCCCCTAAAACCCCATAAAACCCCAACAATGCCCATAAAACCCCAGAAATCCCATAAACCTCCATAAATCCTCAAACCCATAAAATCTCCATCAAATGCCTAAACCGCCCAATAAAACCCCAGAAATCCCCATAAACCCCCCATAAACGTCCCTAAATCCCGCATAAAAACCCCAGACAAAACCCATAAACCCCAAAACGCCATAAAACCCTAATTCCCATAAATCCCATAGAACCCCATAACTCCATAAATACCCTCCCAATAAATGCCCATAAAACCCAATAAAAATGCCCATAAACCCCCTAACCCCCATAAAAACCCCAAAATACTCTAAACGTATGTGGAGTGTGGTCATAAACCCCATAAACCCTAAACCCCATTAAACCCCATAAAATGCTCTAACATCCCATAAAACCCATAATGCCATAAAACGCCCAATAAAAATCCCATAAAACCTACAACCCCCATAAAAACCCAAACAATACCTCTAAACACATAAACCCACAAATCCGCTTAAACCCCCATAAAACCCCATAAGCACATAGAAATCCCCCAGAACCTCCATAAACCCACAAAATCCCCCAAGCCACTAAACCCCATAAATCCCCTCTCACCCCTAAATTCCCCCAAAACCCTCTAAACCCCAGAAATGCCCTAAACCCCCAAAAAAAGCCCAGAAATTCCCCATAAAACGCGCCCTAAAACCCCAAAATCCCCCAAACCCATAAGTCTCCTAAACCGCCATAAAAGCCCTAAATCCCCGATAAACCCCATAAAGCCCTAATAAAAACCCATAAACCCAATAAAACCCCATTAAATCCCCAAACCCCATAAAACCCCATAGAATCCGCATAAAACCCATAAATCCCCCATAAGCCTCCCTAAAACCCCTATAACCCCATAAAACCCCATAACCATAACCTCTCCATAAACCCTATAAAATCCATGAACCCCATAAACCCTGTTAAAACCCCCATTATACCCATAAACGCCCATAAAACCCAAACCCCATAAAACCCATAAAACCATAAAATCCCATAAATCCCATAACCCATGCAGAGAAGAACCAATCCTTTATATTCTCTGGGAACGATCCCATTCTCTGGGGTCTGGACTGCGATGCGGGATTTGGGATTGGATTTGGGGCCGTCCTTTTCGGATCACCCCCGGCCCTTTGGGATGGGTTGGGGTTTTTCACCCCGTTCTCAAAATTTGGGATGGATTGGGATGGATTTGGGTTTCCCTTTGGATGGGGTTTGGGGTTTTTCGCTTTTGGATTGGGATTGGGTTTTTCCCTTGGATGGATTTGGGGTTTCACCCCATTCTCTTTGGGATGGGATTTGGGGTTTCCCTTTGGGATGGGTTTGGGGTTTCCCTTTGGGCTGGATTTGGGATTTCCCTTGGGATGGGTTTGGGTTTTCCCCTTTGGGACAGATTTGGGGTTTTTTCAACCGTTCTTTTTGGATGGATTTGGGTTTTCCCCTTTGGGAGGAATTTGGATTTCCCCTTTGGGAGCGGATTTGGGGTCATTCCCTGGCCGCTTCGGGGCGGATTTAGATTTCCCTTCAGGATGGATTTAGGGATTTCCCTTTGGGGTGGATTTGAGGTCAGTCCCTCGTGATGGGTTACGCTCAGTACTTTTGGGGTGGGTTGGGGTCATTCCATTCATGGGATGGATTTTGGGCATTTCCTCTGGGACGAATTTGGGGTCAGTCGCTTGGGGTGCAGATTTGTGGTTTTCGCCGTTCAGGAATAGGTTTGGTTTCCTTTTGGGGTGGGTTTTGGGGTCAGTCCCTCGTGTGGATGTTGGGGTCCCAGTCCCTGGTGTTTGGGGACATGGATTTGGGGATTTCTCCTTTGGGGGTGGGTTTGGGGTCCAGTCCGCTTGGGATGGATTTGGGGTCAGTTCCTGGCCCTTCTTGGGATGGATTTGGGGTCAGTCTGTTATGGGGTGGATTTGGGGTCAGTCCCCTTTTGGGCTGAGTTTTGGGGTCATTCCCATATGGGGGCGGGTTTGGGGTCAGTCTGTTATGGGTGGGTTTGGGGGAATTCCGTTATGGGGTGGGTTTGGGGTCAAGTTCGTGGCCCTTTTAGGATGGAATTTTGGGGTCATTCTCATGGATGGATTTTGGGGTCCCCCCCCCATTCCGTTTGGGGTGGCATTTTGGGCTCGAGTCTGTTATGGGGTGGGATTTTGGGGTCAGTCCCTTTTGGGGTGGGTTTGGGGTAGTCCCCTGGCCCTTTTGGGATGGCTTTTTTTGGGGTCATTCCGTTCGGATGGCTTTTGGGGTCATTCCCTTCGGGGTGGGTTTGGTGTGAGTCTGTCCCGCAGCGCACAGCCGGCGTCCTGGCGTGGCCGCAAGTTGGTTGCGGCCCCACCCGCGAAGCTGCAGAGCCCAAGGGACTCCTCGGTGTCCCGTGCAGGACACGTCGTCCATCCAGATTTCCCCGTTGCCTGCGGACGGACACACGGACACTGCGGAGTCACCGGACATCCCGCCAGGATGGAGCTCCCAGGGATCCCACAAGGACGGAATGTATCGCCAGGATCGCGTAGTGTCCGCATTCCCAACTCCCAAGGAACCATTCCCAATCCCAAGGAGCTGTTCCCATCCTGAGGAAAAGCCGTTCCCACATCCCACAGGAGCCATTCCCTGGAATCCACAGGAGCCGTTCCCTGGGATCCTGAGAAGCCATTCCCAAATCCACAGGAGCTGTTCCCAATCCTGCGAAGCCAATCCCGAATCCCGTTCCTGATCCGAAATCCCATCCTCCAATCACAAGGAGCCATCCCAAACCAAGGAGCCTTTCCTGGGATCCCAAAGGAGCTGTTCCCAATCCCCCAGGAGCCCGTTTCCCCACTACCCGAATCCCGTTCCCAATCCTGGAAAAAAAAAAAAAAAAAAAAAACAAGAAAACAAAATCCATTCCACAAAGTGCCAGAGGCAGCCGTATCCCAATTCAAGGAGCCATTCCAAATGCTGAGAGATTCATTCTTAAATCCCCAACAGGAGCTGTTCCCGGCAATCGCGTCGCTCAACTGCCCTTTTACCCCAATCCAAAGAGCTTGTTCGCCATTCCGAATTCCATTCCCAAAATGCCCCACAGGAGCCCATTCCCCCATCCCAATCCCGCCGTTCGCATTCCCGTGAATTCCCATTCCCCAAACCACAAGGAGCCATTACCATGATCCTGAATCCTGTTGCCCCCATCCCATAGCGAGGGCCTTTCCTGGGAATCCAAGGAGCTGTTCAAATCCCCAGGAGCCGTTTCCCGAAGCTAAATGCCGTTCCCCCATCCCGAATACCCATTCCCAATCCGTGAATACCAATTCCCATCCTGGAGGAGCTGTTCCCAATCCCGAATCCTGTTCCTCAATCCAATCCCGTTCCCCATCCCGCAATCCCGTTCCCAAATCCAAATTCCCATTCCATCCCAAGGAGCCGTTCCAATCCCGAATCCGCTCTCCAATGCCAAATCCCATTCCCAAATCCGAGGAGCCATTTCCCAATACCCCAAAATCCGTTCCCAATCCTGAATAAGTTCCCAATCGAATTCCCGTTCTCCGAAATCTGAATCCATTACCCCATCCCGAGGAGGCTGTTCCCAATCCTGAAGAGCCATTTTTCTCCAATCCCAATCCATTCCCAATCCCCAAAAACTCCCATTCCCAATCCCAATCCTGTTCCCAAATCCCCAAGGAGGCCGTTCCAATCCCGAATTCCCATTTCG
>NDFG01000016.1:21434-62736 GCA_002167245.1 Sporophila hypoxantha
CTACCTTGGCTGATTGCAAGCTTCCATAGTACGTGTGGGCGTCATGCGTCGTCTATGACCCTGTGATAAAACACTCTGCAGGTTTTGCATATTAGGTTTCCAGCTGGAACGCCACAAACACTAAGCATGTTTTGCACTTTAATCGCATTTAAATCAATCTTTGCTTCCCTCGCTCTCTACAGAGAGTAATTCGTGTGCCAGCCAACACAAGTTGGTTTAGGAGCCTGTAGAAGAGAGCCGAGCTAGCTAATTGGAGTGGCCCAGGTCCTGGATTACCTCGAAGTGCTCAGGGATAAAGAGGGTAGCCCAGGTCGAATGCAGGACATCAAAGGACAAAAGCACTTTCCTTCTTAGTCGAATCGATCATAAATGTACCTGGAGCCTATCATCTTCCAAGGGTGCGGACAAATAAAGTTTATTCTAATTTGAAGAATACAAAATACCCTTAAACACAAAAGCCCACGGAGAACATTCGAGTATAAAACCAGAGATAGGTCTCATCGGGAGTCTGGTTGAATCTGGAATTGCTTCACACTATCTGACGTGCAAGACAGGAGACTGTGCGCTCCACGAATGCAAAAATATATTCCTAAGGCATATGGACCCGCGGATATAGGAGAATTACCAGAAACGAAGAGAAAATAAGCAGATCTAATTTCTACACACATGCAAATGTATAATATAGCATTCCCCAGGTAGGATATGAGAGGAGTAGCCAGCTCTGTGGGCAGATTTAACCCAGGTGACATAGCCACTTTTTTTCCCCCTGCGACGCCCCCTGCACCCACGCAGGAACAGCTCTTACATCTTTCTCCATTAACGTTGTTTAGCTTTACTTTCCCTCCAGAAAAACCCGCAAGTTCAATCAAGCAAAACAATACAGAATCACGGGTACTGCTTAAAAAAGGCACAAGTACTTAACCTCGACTGCACTGAGGGGGGGGGGGGGGCGGTGCGGTGCGGTAAAGCTTGGAAGTTCAGAAAAGCATATGATCCCAATGATCCGGCAAGTCTATGGACATTCCTGGTGGTCGATCGCGCTGATGCTTTGATAGTATAGTTATCGCTCTAAACTCGTTGGTCGATATTCTGCAAAAGCGATGGATACATGCACCACAATGACACTCGACTCGCCAAGTAGTTCCTCGCCTTTGCAGTGGGGTCTTATGATGCTGAAAAAGCCCTTCGCTGCTAGGCAGATTCTAGGGTGTTGATGCATTTACTCTTGTGACGACGGATCATGAACTGCATCGCTTGCGATACCTTGGTGACTCTATTTTATAGATATCAGTGCATCTACTCTGCCTCAGTTAGTGCGGGCAATAGTTGCTGATCCATGGTCTCGCGGGATCCGGTCTAGCCTATGTACGAGAATTGTACCGAATATAGTAGTCACCAACCATGTTGAGTGGAATCTGTAGGCTGATGTCCTCAACTACATATATAGTGCTGTACTTATAGATATACTTATCTTGATACTGTGACGACTTTGGTGATTCTCCTCTGAACACCTATAATGTTAAAAAAATTACCTTCTTCCCAGGTGCTCGGATAGCCATGTGGCATTATGACTCTCGCGCTGACAATCCTGAAGTACACCGTGTGATATTCAACTCTGCACACTGACAAGAGAGCAATCTCCAGGGTTTTTAGTCAAATAATCGCTAGGAGCTCTTCAAAGTGAGTATGGCACGCAGGTTTCTGTCGTCGCTGCGTGATCGCTTATACGGCTGAGTTAACAATCCTCATGCACGGGTGTTCGTCGTGTACTACCCACGCCGCTGTGCTACCGTCTTCTGGGTGCTCTGATGATGACTCTCCCAAGGCGGTTAGAGCCTGATAGACAACATCCTGGTTGCGAACGGCTAGGTGATGATAGTCAACTGGTAGTACTTCCTATTCTTCTCCATTGGTGATTACCCCTGATATTAATTACTTATTTAATCTTTACTTCTTCGTGGTACTCGACTGGCTTACCGGTGCTGGACTCACCACCAGTGAGAGTGCCTAGGCCTTTTATT
The DNA here is from genome assembly GCA_002167245.1 of Sporophila hypoxantha. Lineage (NCBI taxonomy): Eukaryota > Metazoa > Chordata > Aves > Passeriformes > Thraupidae > Sporophila > Sporophila hypoxantha. The sequence goes on from NDFG01000016.1 coordinate 23,456, forward strand.
GTCAGTTATAAGTAGCTATACTTCTTAACTGCTACCAAAGTCGCTTGTTAGGCAGTAATTCGTGGTTGATAAAAAGACGCAATGCAATACATGATTCGATTGGATCAGCCTGTGCAATCTTCCCTTGGGAAGACTGATCCACATGGTATATGCTGTAGATAGACTCATGTCTTCAATCTTTCCCTCACACGGCTCGTGGAGCCCTTGTCCCAGGTGGAGTGACCAGTCGGATGCGCTTTGTTCGCACCTATGGTAGGCTAGGATCACGACGCTATGTGTTGCACTATATACGAGTCCGATTCCTACAGATCACTGGTGCGACTGAGTTGGTTCTACCCGCACGGACTTATCTTGCTCAGGATATACTGCAGGGCAAGGGTTCTACTACGGCGTGACTAGGTGATTCGGAACGGAGATGCGTCTGCCAGGCTTCGCGATATACAGCTAAATGGATACAAGCGCACTATTGATAACTCAGGCTGCTGGGATTCTCTGTGGCAGCAAATTTTCCCATCCAGATGCCAGGAGCTCACTGAAGATCGTGCGAACTCTCTGCGCTCGACTGCGCATCTCTGATTCAGCACCTACTACCGGTATATATATGTCATTCTGAATGTTCAGCTCCTGGAGAGCCTGAAGGGCATTCCGCAAGTTTTGGACATTACTCCATCGTAAGTGAGAGCATCCGGTGCAGCTATGTGTTCAATGATTACCGGTGTGGAATGTGCTCTTCTGCAGCAGAATGCATCTTTAATGAGCCGAATTGGTATTCTTCAAGCGTATGCCCACAGTAGTGTGCGTAACATGTCACGCAGGATATTACTTGGCACAGATCGTGGCCGTTGTAGGCTCCGGCGTGTTGGCTCTCGGTGCCCGATCCCGCGTGTGGCTCCCGCGTGTGGCTGCCCGTGTGCTCCCAGCTTGTTCCCGGTCGCCAGCTTATTACAACGGGAGCATCATTTGCTTGTAGGCTCCCCGGTGTGGCTCTGGTGCCGATGCCAACGCTGGCTGTGAGGCTTCAACCACCTGCTGGTGCAATGGACTGTGCCTGTGTTTGGTTCTTTCAGCTTGCAGAGTGTTAACTTGCCGATCACAAGCGCGTTCACGAACGCGGTCAGCCATGTTTGTTTGTGCAGGCAGCCTACCCGAGTTGTGACCTCGGGTAAGCCTGAGTGATACCCTCCTCGGTATTCTGCAATAAAACTAATCTTTGTACACGAGTGCTTCTTAACGGAACGGAGCACATCTTGGTGTCTCTATAAGAAGGCTAACTCACTCTCGTGGCTCTGCTGGTTTTTCTCCCGGAGGATTGCCTTAAGTGGGGAGAGTCTCAAGCCTTTATATCCGCAGTGAAGGAATTCGTTTAATGTGCGTGCTAGCATTTCTAACCAGTATTCTTTTTGGGAGCTCGCTGGATCTCCATCACTTTGCTTTCCTTGCGCACACAAACGAAGCCTCTCTGCAACTGTCTGAAGAGCAACATAGTGAAGCTTGGTAGATTCAGAAAAAGCAGTGCTAGAATCATTTCATCGCAGGGGAACTTACCTTCAGCAGCATGCTTTGGCCTAAGACTGAAAGCTAACCAATCGTAACGTGGTCGCTACGACTAAGAGAGCTATCGAGAAGTGATCATTCGTTTCACTGACAGGTTTCGGGCGATATTGCTAGTGCTTAACGGTCGAATACTATAACGAGAGGACAACTCACAGCGTGAATGACATAGAGAAGTAACTTCAGTGTGACGGTGACATGAGTATAACTCGCTTACACCCAAGCTGCATATTCAAGAGAGGTACGAGGGCAGTGCGTAAAACAGTGATGCGAAAGCGGAAGAGGAAACATCAGGAGACAATTCTAAGAGAGCAGTACATACGTGTTCAGGGACTTGCGTGTCAGTCTGCCAAAGCTACACATGTTACTGTTGGAACGAGAGCATGAACAGCTAGAGTGGTCAGAAGTTCCTGTGCAAGTCAAACCTGACACTGTGAGGGACTACACACCATCATGTGGGAAAAGATCAAGCAAGCGTAGGTTAGTGAGAAAATACTCACGGTAAGTGCACGGAACCACCACTGGCTGTCTGACTAAAGAGCATAGGGAGCAGAAATCAAATAAAAGCTTAGGGACAATACCATCGAAGTAGATACAGAAATATATCGATGTCTACGAAAGAACTCGATCTACACATAGTCATCGACTGGGAGGACGACAGAACCACACTATATATATCCGCTGCGAGGAGCTGAAATTAGCTAACAGAGTGACACATCCTGCACCCAGATATACAGGAGAAAATTAAACACCCAGCTCGAGAGAAATAGCAGGAGGACTCTGACAGAGAGAGCGACAACACATGCGGCATGATATATCACTAAAGCTGAGAGCGGACGCATCACCACCGAACTCTGTAGGAAATACTCACCAGTGGTGTGAGACACTTCGTAGCCTCTCACAGTGTAAGGGCAGACCTATGATTGCTGAGCCCAGAATGCAGCTGCATGTGGAGGATGAATAAACATACGCTAGCGTAAATGGCGTATAAGAGACACTCCGGGAAAAATCACCAGGGGAAAACACTGGATGATTAGCACTAATCAACATCTGACACTAAATCCATGGGGTCAACTCGAGAAAATTAGGGATATACCACGTGTCAGGAGAAGTATTAGCAACTAGAGTAGATAAAATTTAGGGAACCGGATATATATATACTATCCAGGAGACTTGGGAAGCACACTCAGGTCGAATAAGAGGCTGGGATATAACAACTTGCTTCCGCTCCAGAAGAGCTGCATCATGTTAATGAGAGGAGAACATAACTAGTACTACGTCTTTATATATATATGAAATGAGAGTGCATAAATACGAGGGCAAGCTCACAGACAAGGAAATGTAGGGTATCGAATGAACGGCCAGTAATCTTGCCCAGAGCTGAGCTTTTTTCGCACTAATCGTGGAATTTTAAAGGTTGATGCTGCTTGATCTAAAAACAAGTCTAAATGCTTGTAGGCTTTTGCTTAATTTGCATCTAGCGTAGCAGCCAGACCTCCTCTTACCGTCTCTTGTTCTCCACCATACAACTTGCTTCTTTTCTCAAGCCTTGTCTTCATGTAAACTGTACGGACACGAACACACATCGCCACGCCAACAGCCGCTGGCTCTCAAGATGAAGAAGCGAAATGGGAGTTTAGTGTATACATATGACATGGCGCACACACATAGGAACATCTATCACAAGAGTGGTCAACAAAGTGACAGGAGAGAGTACGGGTTGAGGCTATGATGCGGGCGAAAACAGTGCGCTCACGCAATCATCGCAATAGATAGGTGAGAATACATAGGGAAACACACTGGAGAACAGTACCTCACGAACAGAAATTTCTTCCGGTTCACTCTCACTAAACGAGAGCGAGAACAATAGAAATAATAATTGCGGCTAACAAGAAACATGTGATGAAACAGCATACGGTTGCGCACAAAACTACCACCTTCGAACAGAATCCTGCTGCATTACTATCCTGTACGAAGGCTCTCAGAAAACTCTCTAAAAAGAGCCAGGGGACAGCAATCTGCCCAATATTCATACAAGCTGTCCCGATGGCTCTCTCTCATACACCGCTAGAAAACTTTTCACTCTGTTCACTGGTTCCGTTAATACTAAAAAAAAAAAAAATCCCAATGTCACCTCAAGTGCTGAGACATTGACCTGCCAGAACAGAAAGGCTGACAGCCCAATCTCAGCACGCTCTTCCCAGTCATCAGCGCTCGAGCAGCAAGAGTCAGGCGCAGCATTAACTGATCCTCATATTCCACCCCGTTTTTTTCCTCCCACGCCCAATTCCCAGATTTCCCATCCGCAATCTCTCAGCTTTCCCATCCACAATCCCAGTCTGGCCATCGCCAAATCCTATCTTCCCGGTCCGTATGATTCCGCAGAGAGGCGGCAGCTTTGGGAGCTCTGCACTTTCAGCACTTGGGGTTACAATTACAAACGCACTAGGGGTTTGTCGAAGAAGTTGTTGTTGCAAGAAACTGTGCTCTCTCGTACGCCTGAGGAGAATCGCAGAAGAATCAAGGTAGCAACGGGACAGCAGCCATTCGCATAGTACTCCTCTAGCACAGTGAAGTTCAACGCATATATTATCAGAATGATATCTCTTCGCCTTCTCACGAAAGAATTAAAGAGCTTCGAGCCCAGCTGGATCAGCTGAGATCTATGAGTATCATTTCATCCCATTGTCTATGTCGTCTTGAGGGCTCTCATATCACTCTCTGTTATCCAATTCTACACACAATGACACCCTACAGTGTCTCCTCGCATCTTGCCTCTTCGTCCAATCAAATTCTTCGGGTTGAAGAAGCTTACACCACACATAGAGTCGGTTGGCTCACTCTCCGCCTTCCCACTACAATTGTGCTCTTTCACACTTCTAGCGCACCAATCTACGCACTATTAGCATGTGCACAGAAGTTGATCAGATCTGGTGTGTGCACATGAGGATGTACTGATGCTTTGCTGGAGGCAATATAAAGACTTCAAGCTTATTGAGCTTTTCAAGGCCAGCAGCGAAATGCAGGCTCCTGAGATCCAGCGTTTCTTTCTTCCTGTTTTCAGTCCGCAGGGCAGCAGACTCGTCGGGCTGGAAGTTTCACACAAGGTTGGGATGCGGCCACTGACTACCACTCACTGAACATGAGAGCTGTACGAGCCTTTCTCTCTGTGTACAGATTCGTGCCATGCGCCAATTTTGAGTGTGCGCGCTCTATCAAGGCAAGCTATCCCAAGTACGCATTTTTTTCGGGCAGGAACGACTATCGTTTTCTCCTCTGGGCGTTTCTTTAAGTGGTATTGTTTTGCGCTGGCTAAGCCAGTGGACCAGCAAGGGCCCAACACGGAAAAACTTGAATCATCACGCTCGCTGACCATCCAACTAGCCCTCTGGGAGCCACATGAGATCATTTCTTTGGGCATTTCTGGTGCTTCTTTTTGCTTTGTTCTTCCAGTTTTCCACGATCTTCTCCAAACCGAATCCCAGTTTTCCTGTTATCCTGCCAAATCCCCATCTCCCACCTCCCAAATCCCACTTTCCCTGTCCAATCCCATTCCCCCACCCAAATCAGTTTTCCCATCCCCCAATCCCCATTTTCTGCAGCATCCCAGTTTCGCCACTCGAGCGCATCCGCACCCAGACGCTGGCCATCCCAGTTTTTCACGATCTCCAAACGCAAATCCAGCTTTCCTGTTATGCCATCCCAATTTCATTTCCCACCCCAATCCAGTTTCTTCCCACCCGCAATCCCAGTTTCCCACCTCCACCAAACTCCCACGTTTCCCCATCCCCAAGTCCCAATTCTCCCCACCCCCAATCCCATCTTCCCCATTCCCCCGGGCATTCCAGGTTCCACGGCAAGCGCGTCCAGCAATCGCTGGGCGCGATGCCGCGGCGCGGGCGAGCCAGCACCCAGAGCCGGCTGATGCCGCACACGGCCGGCTCCGGGCACAGCGAGCAGCGCCAGGCGCGCAGCGACGACGGATCCCGCCGGGAATCCCGCTGGGGATCCCGCTGGGAATCCCGCTGGGAATCACGCTGGGAATCCCGGGAATCACGCTGGGAATCCCGCTGGGAATCACGGGGGTCCTGGGAGTCTGGTAACGGCGCCAAGCCCGGCTCCAGCAGCACCCGGAATGCCTGCGGGAATGGGGAGGGAAATGTGGGAATGAGAATGGGGAATGGGAACGTGAGAATGGGGATGGGAAGAGGAAACTGGGAATGGAGATAGGAATGGGAATTGGGATGGGGATGGGAATGGGGATGGGGACTGGGAATGGGGATGGGAATGGGGATGGGAAATGGGAATGGGGATGGGAAATGGGAATGGGGATGGGAAATGGGATGGGAATTGGGAATAGGAAACAGGGATGGAAACTGGGAATGGGGATGGGAATGGGGATGGGGATGGGAAATGGGAATGGGGATGGGAATTGGAAACTGGGAATGGAGATAGGAATGGGAATTGGGAATGGGGATGAGAACTGGGAATGGGGATGAGAACTGGGAATGGGAACTGGGAATGGGGATGGGAACTAGGAATGGGGATGGGAAATGGGAATGGGGATGGGAACTGGAAACTGGGAATGGGGATGGGAATGGGAATTGGGAATGGGGATGGGAAATGGGAATGGGGATGGGAACTGGGAATGGGGATGGGTATGGGAATTGGGAATGGGAAAGTGGGAACTGGGAATGGAGATGGGGATGGGAACTGGGAAGGAAATGGGAATAGGAAACAGGGATGGAAACTGGGAATGGGGATGGGAACTGGTAAACTGGGAATTGGGAAGGGAATGGGAACAGGAATGGGAAACTGAGAATGGGAATGGGAACTGGGATGGGAATGGGGATGGAGATGAGAATTGGGAATGGGAACAGGAAACTTTGAATGGGAACTGGGAATGGGGATGGAAATGTGGGAATGGGAACTGAGAATGGGAAACTGAAAACTGAGAATGGGAAACTGGGAACGGGAATGAGGATGGAAAAGTGGGAACAGGAAACTGGGAATGGGGATGGAAATGTGGGAATGGGAAACTGGGAATGGGAATGGGGATGGTGAATTGGGAAAGTGGGAACTGGGAACTGGGCAGCTTGGTATTAGAAAAGTGAAGAACGGAGTACGAGAATGGGGATGGGGAACATGAAATCGGAAACTGGGAATGGGGACTGGGCAACTGTAGGATGGTAAACTGGAATACAGGGACCGGGAAGGGGAAGTAGGAAATGGGCAACGAAACCTGGCAACTGAATGAACTGGGGAATGTGAATGGGAACTGAGAATGGGGTAATGGGGATGGGAGAATGTTGGAATGCGATCGCTGGAACCTGGGAACTAAGGGGATGGGAATCGGGAATGGGAATGGGATGGCGAATTCGGAACCTGGGAGCATACGGGACGGAATCGGGGATTGGGGTGAACTTGGGACTCGGGAAACGGGGCACATGGAGATGGGATGCGGAACTTAGGGAATGGAAATGGGAACAGGATAGGGATTGGGAAACTGGGAATGGGGATGGAAGGATATTACTGGAATTGGGGAATGGGAACATGGAACTCTAGGGCATATAGGCAACACTGAGAGAATGGGAACTGGGACGGGAATGGGATGCGGAGATGGAGTGTGATCCCTGCAGGATCGCCCACCTGGCTGATGGGCTGCGCGCACCCTAGGCAGACTCCAGCACGCACTGCCCCGGCGCTGACAGAACAGGCTACCCCGGGATATGCGCCCGGGAAAAGCCCGGGAATGCTGCCGGAAGCGAGTTCGGAATCCACGATTGCCCAAATTACCTCCTGTCGGCGCTGCGGGAAAACGGTGGTGGGAATTACGGGAGAATGTGGGGGGGGAAATTCCTCGGAAATGGGGTGGTGAATTTCTGAGAGAATGGGTGGGAAATTTCTCTGGGGAAATTGGTGGTGGGAATTCCCTGGATAAATGGGGTGCGGCAATTCCTGGAAAAAGGGGGGGAATTCCGGGAGAAATGGGTGGGACTTCTGGGAGACAGTGCGGGTGGGGAATTCCGTGGGAAATGGGGTGGCAATTCCTGTGAACACTGGGTGGGAATCTCCCTTGGAAGACGGGTGGGAATTCCTGGGAAAATTGGGGTGGATAGTCCCTGAAAGGGGGGTGGGCAATTCCAGGGAAACATAGTGGAATTCCTGGGGTAAATGGGGTGGGAATATTCCTGGGGAAAATGGGGTGGGAATTCCTGGGAAATGGGGTGGGAATTTCAGGAAACACAGTGGAATTCCTGGTAAACATGGGTGGGCAATTTCCGCGGGAAATTACGGTGGGAAATTCCTGGGAATAACTGGGGGTGGGAATTCCTGGGACGGGATAATGGGGTGGGAATTCCTGCGGAAATATGGGTGATTGGAATTGATCGGAATGCCTAAATGGGGGAAATTCCTGGAATCGGGGGGTGGTTCGGGAAATGGACTTCCGGGAAATGGGTGGGAATTCCTGGGAAATGGGGCGGGAATTCCTGGGGAAAATGGGGAGGTGAATTGCTGGATTTGATCCTCGGGAAACTGGGATGGGAATTCTGAGATAAATGCGGGTTGCAAAATTGGGGAAATGGGGTGGGCAATTGCCTGCGGGAATGGGGTGGGAATTTCCACGGAAGCGGGGGGGGAATTCCAGGGGGAAGGGTATTAGATTCCAGAAAATAATGGGGTGGGAATTCTCTGGGAAAAATGGGATGGGCAATTGCTGGAAAAAACCAGCATTTGTGTCCCTAAAAGAAAAGCTGGGGTTTCCACACGGGATTTTAGGGATTTGGTGATTGGGATGGGAATCGAGGGATTGGGCTCCTGCTGGAATTTGGGATCTCTTGGGATCAGATCCCATGGATGTTGGGATTTAGGGATCAGCTCCACTGGGATTTTCAGATCAGCTCCCATTAGAAGATTTGGGATTTCAGGCATCAGCTCTCTGTTGGATTTGGGATTTCAGAATGAGATCCACTCGGGATTTTGGGATCAGACCCATTGGGAATTTGGAATTCCAGCTGCCATTCCAAAGGAAATCCACGGAATTTGCAGTACCCTTCCTGAGGGCATTTTGGGATCTTCAGGAAGGAATCAGGAGGTTTTCCCATCCAGAATTCCGCCACCACGCGCTCCTGCTTCCAGCCCTGCCAGAGGGAACACCGGAAATCACGTAAGGAAGGGGGATCCAGCATTCCAGGATATGGAGATCCCAGGATTCTGGGAATGGGATCCCAGATATCTGGGAGCTGCCGGAACGGGAAAGTGCTCCGGATTTGGGACTGGATCAAACCAGCTCTTCCAGAGAGCCGGACAGGGCTGGAATTCCAGGAGGGAATCCAAATGGAATCCCAGGGAGGAACCCAGGATGAATCCAGGAAAGAATTCCAGGGAAGAATCCCAAGAGGGAATCCTGGGCAGCGAATTCCCAGGTGGAATTCTCAGAGGGAATCCAGGTGGGAATCTCAGAAACGAGTCCCAGGCAGGAATTTATCCTGCCATTCCCAGCATTCCCGCTTCCCATCATTCCTGCCATTCCCATTCTGAATTCCAATTCCCAATTCCCCCATTCCCTTTCCAACTCCCAATTTCCCATTCCTGCTCTTCCCATCATTCCCTTATTTCCCCATTCCGTATTCACCAAATCCCACACCCCCTATTCCTCATTCCCAGAATTCCTGATTCCCCCATTCCCCACATTCCACCTTTCTATTCCATTCCCATTCCCCATTCCCTATCCCAACTCCCCTTCCACATTCCCACTTTCCATCCCAATTCCCCCATTCCCATATTCCCATTCCGCCTTCCCATCATCCCCCATTCTTCATTCCCAGAATTTCCACATTCCCCATTCCCACACCCCCATTCCCCATTCCCCATTCCCATCCCCATCCCTGATTTCCAATTCCCCCATTCCCATTCCTCCATTTCCCCATTCCGCTCTTCCCATCATCCCACATTCCATTCCTGAATTCCTGGAATTCCCCCATTCCCAATTTCCTACCATTCCACTATGCCGTTCCATTCCACCCCATCTCCCCATCCAACTCCTGGAATCCCATTCCCAAACCTGGTATCCCCCATTCCCCAACCCCTAGTACTTCCCATTCCCTTGGAATCTCTCTCCCTTCCCCCCAGCTCCCCGTCCCTGGGTGCCGCACTCCCATTCCATCATCCCCATCCCCATTTCCCCTGGAATTCCCGCTCGTCCTCATTCCATCATTCCCATGGAATTCCCCTGGAATTCCCCTGTCCCTCACCGTGTGCCTCAGGGCCTGCCGCCCGCCGGGTGGTGCCGCAGGTGCTGGAGCCGATCCTCGGGAACGCCGGGAGCGAAGAGCATCCGCCGGATCCGCACTGCCAGCGGGCCCAGGGAGTGCTGCCAACCGCGTGCCTTGGGAAAAACCGGGAATTAACACTGGGAATGACGGGAATGAACACTGGGAATCCCGGGATAACTGAGAACGCACACAGGGAATGCTGCCCTGCATCCTGAGAGAGGGAAAAACACAGGGAATGCTGGGAAGAGAAGAGCATCCCACAGGATCTGCACTGCATCCTGAGAGAGGGAAAAACTGGGAAAAATGGGAATTCTGGGAATGTGGGAATGGGAGGAGGGAAGCGCATCCCGCAGGATCCGCACTGCCGCGGGCCCAGGGAACACTGCCCTGCATCCTGACGGGGGGAAAATGGGAATTAACACCGGGAATGACGGGAATGAACACTGGGAATCCTGGGATAACTGAGAATGCACACAGGGAATGCTGGGAGCAAAGAGCATCCCGCAGGATCCACACTGCTGGGGACCCAGGGAGTGCTGTCCTGTGTCCTGAGAGGGGGGAAAAGCGGGAAAAATGGGAATTCTGGGAATGGGGAATGTGGGAATGAGGGGATGGGAACGCTTGAATGGGGAATGGGAGAAGGGAAGAGCATCCCGCAGGATCCGCACTGCCGCGGGCCCAGGGAGTGCTGCCCTGCGTCCTGAAAGAGGGAAAAACCGGGAAAAATGGGAATTCTGGGAATGGGGGAATTCCAGGAATGAACACAGGGAATGTCAGGAATGTGGGATAATTGGGAATGGGAGTTCTGGGAACGAACACAGGGAATGCTGGGAAGGGAAGAGCATCCCGCAGGATCCGCACTGCCGCGGGCCCAGGGAGTGCTGGCCCGCATCCTGTGGGAGAAAAACCGGGAATTAACACTGGGAATGACGGGAATGAACACTGGGAATCCCGGGATAACCGGGAATGGGAGAAGGGAAGAGCATCCTGCAGGATCCACACTGCCGTGGGAATACTGGGAATTCTGGGAATGGGGAATGTGGGAATGAGGGGATGGGAACGCCGGGAATGGGGAATGGGAGGAGCGAAGAGCATCCCGCAGGATCCACACTGCATCCTGAGAGAGGGAAAAACCGGGAAAAATGGGAATTCTGGGAATGGGGGAATGGGAGGAGGGAAGAGCATCCTGCAGGATCCGCACTGCCGGGGACACAGCGTCCTGACCAGGGGGAAAAACCGGGAAAAACAGGAATTCTGGGAATGGGGAATGAGCACTGGGAATCCTGGGATAACCGGGAATGCACACAGTGAATGCCGGGAAAACAGGGAATGGGAGCTCTGGGATAACCGGGAAGGAACACAGGGAATGCCGGGAATGGGGAGCAGCATCCCGCAGGATCCGCACTGCGTCCTGAGAGRAGGAAAAAACTGGGAAAAACGGGAATTGTGGGAATGTGGGAATTCCAGGAATGAACACAGGGAAYGTCAGGAATGTGGGAAAATCAGGAATGGGAGTTCTGGGAATGTGGGAATGTGGGGATGGGAGTTCCGGGAATGAACACAGGGAATTCCGGCAATGGGGAAGGGCCAAGCCCAAGGAAGATCCCAAAATCCGGGAATGAGCCCAGAAAAAACCAGGAATGATCTCAAAGCTCTCAAAGCAAGGACTCACAAAATCCCAGAATTCCCAATTCCCGTTCCCAGAATTCCCAATCCCAGTTGGGAATTCCCGCTCCGAGAATTCCCAATTCCCAAAATTCCCACTGGGATTTTTCTCACCCTCTCCCCAGCAGCAGCCCCTGGGATTCTCCCAGCACCCTTCCCAGGGAATTCCCAAATTCCCAGCGCAGGGAACGTTCCCAAAATCCAGAATTCCCAGAGTTCTCATCTCGGGAAAAGCTCTGGAATTCCCAGATTTCCCATTCCAGGGACCATTCCCAAATTCCCAGATTTCCCCTCCCATGGAACATTCCCAAATTCCCATCCCAGGGAAGGTTCTGAAATTTTGGGAAGGTTTTGGAGTTTCGGAATTCCCCAATTTCCCTTCCCAGGGACCATTCCCAGGGAATTCCCAGATTTCCCATTTCCAGGGAAGGTTCTGGAATTCCCGTTTTCCCRCTGTCACTCACAATGATGAGCTGATCCCACGAGGATTCCCGGGATTTCCTGGGAGCTTTTCCAGAGGGGCCGAAGGGAGCCGGGAGCTCCTCCAGGGGCCTGGAACGGGGAAATGGGGAAAAATGGGAAAAACAATGGAAAAAACAATGGAAAAGTGGGAAAAACAAGGAAAAATGGGAAAAGTGGGGAAAATCAGGGAAAAAACAGGGAAAAGTGGGGAAAAATGGGGAAACATGGGAAAATGGGGGGGAAATGGGGGGACTGAGAAAAAGCAGAAAAAATCAGGGGAAATCTGGGAAAAGTGGGGAAAATAATGGGGAAAATGGGAAAAATGGGAAAAAGGGACAAAAAAGGGAAAAATGGGAAAAAAAGGGAAAACGGGGAAAAAAGGGAAAAAAGGGGGAAAATGGAAAAATGGAAAGAAAAATTGAAAGAAAACTGGAAAGAAAAATGGGGGGAAAATGGGGAAAAGGGGAAAAAAAAGGGGAAAAAAGTGAGAAAAAGTGGGGGGGAAATGGGAAAAAATGAGGAAAAATGGGGAAAATGGAAAAAAGGGGGAAAAAGGGGAAAAAAGGGGGGAAAAGGGAGAGAAATGGGAAAAAATGGGGAAAGTGGGAAAAAATGGGGGAAAAAGGGTGGAAAATGGGGAAAAATGGTGGAAAATTGGGAAAATGGAAAAAAGGGAGGAAAAAAAGGAAAAATGGAAAAAATGGAAAGAAATTGGGAAAAAATGGGAAAGAATGGGGGGAAAATGGGGGGAAAGTGGGGAAAAATGGGGGGAAATGGGGGAAAATGGGAAAAATGAAAAAAAATGAAAATAAGGGGAAAAAAGGGGGAAAATGGGGAAAAAGGGAAAAAAGGAAAAAAAAGGAAAAAAAAAAGGAAAAAAAAGGAAAAAAAAGGAAAAAAAAGGAAAAAAAGCTGGGAAAAGTGGGAAAAAGCTGTGAAAAGTGGGAAAAGGTGGGAAAAGCAGGAATGGGGTCTCACCTCCTCCTGCTGGGCAGGAAAATCGGGAAGAGCCCGGCCGGGCACGGAGAGCCTGGGAAAAAACGGGAAAACCCCAGAAAATCCCGGAAAAACCCGGAATGGTGAGCTCGGGGTTCCCAGCAGGAATTCTGGGAATTCCCGGGGCTCCATCCCGGGAAATCCAGGGGAGAATTCCCGAGGTTTTCCCGACTCACCCAATTCCTGCTGGGCCGGGGGATCCTGGGAATCCGGGCACGTTCCAGAGGATTCCTGGGAAAAGAGGGAATTGCAGGAAAAACGGGAATTCCGGGAATTCCAGGAAGTGCCCAAGGAAATCTTGGATCAGTCTGGGAATTTGGGAATGGAGGGAGATCCATCCTGGAATTCTGGATCCGTCCCCAGGGGTTTTGAGGGAATTTGGGGATGGAAAAGGGAAAGTTTCCCAAAATTCCCATAATTCCCAAGGAAATTCCCAGAAATTCCAAACAAATCCCCCAAATTCTATGGAATTCCCAGATAGTCCTTAAAATTCCAAGGGAATTCCTGGGAATTCCCCAAAATCCTCTGAAATTCCCAGGAATTCCCTGAAAATACCGGAAATCCCCCAGAATTCCCAGAAATTCCCTGGAATCCCCTGAAATTCCTAGAAATCCTCTGAAATTTGAGGAAACTCCCAGAAATCCCCTGAAATTCCAAAAAATCCCCAAAATTCCTAAAAAAATCCCGGAAATTCCCAAAAATCCCCAGGAATTCCTTGAAATTCCCAGAAACCCCCAGGAATTCTCTGAAAACCCCCCAAAATTCCCAGAAATTCCCTGGAATCCCCTGAAATTCCCAGGCAACGTCCCAAGAAAATTCCAAAGAAATTCCCTAAAGTTCCCAGAAATTCCCAGGAAAATTCCCAGAAATCCCCCAAAACTCCCAAGAAAATTCCCAGAAATTCCCAAAAATCCCCCACAATTCCCAGAAATCCCCCAAGAAAATTCCCAGAATTCCCAGCCCCTGCTCACCTCCTCCCCGTGGCGTTCCCGGCCGTTTTTCCCGGGAATTTCCTGCTCCTGTCCCTCGGAGCATTCCCGGTTTTCCTTCCCCTCCTCGTTTCCCGCGCTTTCCGGAAGTTTCCGCGCCGTTCCCGGCGGTTCCCGGGGCTCCTCCCCGGGGTTTTTCTGGGATTTTCCGGGTTTTTTCCGGGACCTGCCCGCGCTGCGGAAGAAGGCGCAGCCCAGCGGGAGCCGCAGCCGCGGCCGCACCCCGGCCAGGAGCACCCGGAACTCCCCGGGCCGGGAATTCCCGGAATTCCCAAAAATCCGGGAATTCCCGAGCTCGGAAATCCGGGAATTCACAGCGCTGGAAATCCGGGAATTCCCGAGCTCGGAAATCCGGGAATTGCCAACGTTGGAAATCTGGGAATTCCCACCGATCTTGGCATTCTGGGAGTTCTCAAGCTCAGAAGTCGGGATATTCCCAATGTTGGAAATTTGGGAATTTCCTTGCTCGGAAATCTGGGAATTCCCAATCCCAGAAATCCCAGAATTCTGGGAAATCCCAAGCTTGGAGTTTTGAGAATTCCCAAGGTTGGAAATCGGGGAATTTTCAACCTCAGAAATTCGGGAATTCCCACCAATCCCGGAATTCTGGGAAGTCCCAATCCCGGAAATCCGGGAATTCCCAACATTGGAAATCTGGGAATTCCCGAGCTCAGATTTCTGGGAATTCCCGATCCCAGATTTCTGGGAATTCCCGATCTTGGAATTCCGGGAATTCCCGCTGCTTTTCCCCTTGGCATTGCCTTTGGAGCTGCTGCGATTCTTCTTGGAAATTCCCCCGTATCTTGCCCGCCAGAATCCCGGTATGTCTCTGTTGGATTTCCCCCAAATCGCAAAATAATCTCGTCTACCAGATTGCAGAATTCCCAGAATTCCCAGATGCGAAGTTCCCAGAATTCCTGGGTTTTTCCGGATGTTCCCCTCCCCCAGCAGCTCCCGCAGCCGTTTCCTCTCCAGGGATCCAGGTATATTCCTGTGCCCATAGAACACCCCCACGGAAAAGTGGGAATTCCTGGGAATTCCTGGATGTTCCGCCAGAATTCCTGAATTTCCTGCTGGAATTCCCAGATTTCCCGCCGGAAGCTGCAGCCTCCGGACGGCGCCGGTTTCTCCCGGGGTTTCCTGCTCGGGGCTGGAGAATTCCAGGATTTTGGAATTTGGGAATCCTGGATGCAGATCCCGGAGCAGCTCGGGGCCGTTTGCGCAGCGGGGTCCGGAATTCCGAGCCTGGAAAAAAAAAAACGGGGAATTCCAATTTGGGGATTTTTTTTGGATTTTTTGGAAATTTCAGGGATTTGTGGGGATTTTCTCTGAGTTTTTTTGATTTTGATAATTTCTAGAATTTGTGGTTTTTTTTTTGATTTGTGGGATTTTTAAAGTGATTTCTTGGGGGACTTTTGGACTTGGGTTTTTTTGGGGGAGATTTTTGAGAATTTTGGGGTATTTTTGGCATTTTGATATTTTTGGAATTTTTTGATGTTTTTTTGGGATTTGGAGGATTTTTGGGGGGATTTTTGAGATTTTTGGGATTTTGAAATTTTTGTGATTTAGGGGATTTTTAGGGGGGATTTGGAGATTTTGAGTTTTTGGGATTTTGGGATTTTGGGTTTTGGGGGATTTGGGGATTTGTTGGGGATTTGGGAATTTTGGAGTTTTTTGGGGGATTTGGGTGCTTTGGAGTTTGGGATTTTTGGGTTTCAGGTTTTTGAGATGTTTGGATATTTGGGATTCTGGGTGGATTTTTAGGGATTTTTCAGGGTTTTTGGGTCTCACCTGTCGGGCTCCCGGCTCCGTTTCCGGGGCGTTCCAGAGCTGCTGCAAATGCAGTCAGGCTTGGGAGGGAATTCCAGGAAACCCCACCCCAAACTCCAAACCCAAAAATCCCAAAACAAAACCCCCAAAACCCCCCCAAAAAAACCAAAACCCCAAACAACCAAAAGAAACCCCAAACCCTTTCCCCGAAAAACCCCAAATCCCCAGCTGCGGGTTCTTGCGTTCCCCTCAGAGCCCAAATCCCAAACCCGGAGCCTCGGAGCTCCATCTGAGCCCCCCTCGGCTAGCAGACTTACGCGACGCTCCATCACAGCCACCCTCGGAGCTCCATTGGAGAACAGAACTAGAACTACCCTCGCAGCTCCAGCCTCCCATCTCGGAGCTCTCTGCCCTCGAGCTCCATCGACCGACCTCGGAAGCATCATCACAAGCCCCCCTCGGAGGCTCATAACTGAGCCCCACTGGAAGCTCCATCTCAACCCCCCTCGGAGCTCCATCTGAGCCCCCCTCGGAGCTCCATCTGAGCCCCCTCGGAGCTCCATCACAGCCCCCTCGGAGCTCCATCTGAGCCCCCTCGGAGCTCCATCGGAGCCCCCCTCGGAGCTCCATCACAGCCCCCCTCGGAGCTCCATCTGAGCCGGCCCAGAGCTCCCTCACAGCTCCATCAGAGCCACCCCAGAGCCCCTCACAGTTCCGTCGGAGCTCCCTCACAGTGAGACAGAGCAGAAATTTTCCAGAGTAGAAATCCATTTGGATTTAGGTGGAATATACATCTAGTTTGAAAACATAGCTGTTTAGTCTGACTGCCTGTTCTCGTAAAAAGCTCAGCGTCAGAGAAMCTGCTTCAGCCGAAGGACAGAGATAAGTGCGGGGGAGATAGAGAGGCAGAGAAACTGCTGCGAAAGGAGGTCAACCTGACCTAGGAATTCTCTCTGATAAAGAAGAACTAGCGGCAAACTTGTAAAAATGGATATGCATGAACCTATTGTGAAATTGCATGCGTGTGTATTTGAGAGAAAAATAAAAAAGGATCTGGAGCTCCCAGAGGTACGCATGTCTTTTAAGGAGAGTAATCTCCATATGCGTCCAGCCCTGTAATAAACATGCCGGCTTTAAACCTTACATAAAAGTTGTGGAGTTTTGTTTGTCCCCGCRAAACAACAGCTCCATCAGAGCCCCCTCAAAGCTGCTCAGTGCTCCATCAGAGCCGCTTGGAGCTCACTCGGAGCTCTCTCKAAGCTCCCTCGGAGCCCCTCTGATCCCCTTCAAAGCCCCCATCGGAGCTGCTCGGAGTTCCCGCAAAGCCCTCTCGGAGTTCCCTCAGAGTCCCCTCAAAGCCTCCTCGGAGCCCCCTCAGAGCTCCATCAGAGCCCCCACTGAGCCCCCTTGGAGCTCCCTCAGAGTCCCCTCAGAGCTCCATCAGAGCCCCCACTGAGCCCCCTTGGAGCTCCATCAGAGTCCCCTCAGAGCTCCATGAGATCTCCTTCAGAGCCTCCTCACAGCTCCCGCCTCAGAGCTCCATCGCAGCCTCCTCACAGCTCCCTCAGTGAGCCCGCTTGGAGGTCCCTCGGAGCYCYCTCAGAGCTCCATCAGAGCCTCYTCGCAGCCCCCTCAGAGCCCCCTCGGAGCCGCTTCCTCACCTCAGCGCCGCCTCCGCCATGGCTGCTTCCCGCCTTCAGCCTCGCGCCTTCGAACCGCCCGCCCTGCGCTCCCATTGGCTGAGAGCCGCGTCATCCAGCTGTGCTCCCTTGCCATTGGTTGAACAGCGCGCGGCTCCGGGTTGTACCCGCCCCCGCTGCTTTGCAGCCAATCAGAGAGCGCGGCTCTCCGCGCGGGGTGGCCATGAGACTACAACTCCCAGCGTGCCGTGCGAGAACACAGCGGCACTTACGVGCTCCGCGGCGCGCGGGGGCTGACGGGAGTTGTAGTCTCGCATCCGCGCGTCCCCGGCGCGGGAGATTCTGAGGGGAGGGAAGGAATGCGGAGGGGTTGGGAGTTAATGGGCGAGTAACGAGGCGCTAATGAAGGATTTTTGTGTTAATTAGGGCAGCGGGGAGCTGCTGTGGGCGGGCATCCTTTCCACCGCCCCAGGTGCTCCAAGCCCCAATGGCCACCCTGGAAAGGAGGACAAAAACGGGAAAAACGAGAAAAGGCGGCACTTGAGTAGATTTTTCACATTTTTCCCGTCAAAAACCCAAAGAAATTGTCCTTTATTGCTCTGATATGGCCCAGCTGGGAGGGTTTGGYTCCCTGTTGGTGATCGATCCCCTGCCTGGGATGTTCATTCCGTTCTAACTGTTTCTCTGGTTTTCCTGCAGTTTTGGGGCTAAAAAGAGGGGAAAAAAGGGGAGGGGGAAGAGGAAAGGGAAGGGGTGAAAAAGGAAAAGGAAAAAGGGAAAGAGATGAGAGAAGGGAAAGGGAAGGGGGCGAAAAAAGAGGGAAGGAGAAAGGGGAAAGGGGAAAAAAGGGTAAAGAGGAAGAGGAAAAGGTAAGGAAAAAAAGGCGAGACAATGAAGGAAAGAGGGGAAAAGCCAAGGGGAGAAAAAGAAAGGGAAGAAAAGGAAAAATAAAAATTAGATATCCCCACCGCACTGCGCATGCGCAATTCACTTTGCCGAGCGTCATGGCCAGATTGCGCATGCGCAATACGATTTCCGTACGACATCATGGCCGCTCTCACACACGCAGTGCTATTTTCCGTACGCTGTCATGGCCGCCCTCGCTCACGCATTTATATTTTCCGTACGCTGTCATGGCCACCCTACGCATGCGCAGTGAGGTTTCCGTACACTGTCATGGCCGCCCGCACACACGCGCAGCTCCTTTTACCCACGGCTCTGTAGCTGTTATGCGCATGCGCATTCTTCGCACGCAGTTCTGACGTCATTACGCACGGCCCCTTCCCGGCCGGGCCTTCCCTGCGGAGGAGGCGGCGCAGCCCCGGGACGGGCCCGGGAAAAACCGGGATAAAACGGGAAAAAAAGGGAAAAACGGGATAAGCCCGGGATAACCGGGAGCGCCGGGAGCAGCGGGAGCAGCGCAGCGCCCGCGCCGCCGCAGCCATGGTGTTCTACTTCACCTCCAACGGTGAGAGAGGGAATTCCCGGGAATTCTCGGGGAATTCCCGCCCAAATCCCCTTTTCCCGCGAATTCCCGCTGCAATTCCCGCCCTTCTCCCAAATTCCCGCCCTTTTCCCGCATCCCCTCCGGAATCTCCGCAATTCCCGGGATTTCTCCATTTTCCGGGGTTTTCCCACGGGATTTTTCCCGCGAGCTCCGGAATTCCCGCGGGAAAACAAATCCCGGGAATGTTCCTGCCAGGAATTCCCGGCAAAAACCGGGAATGGCTCAAAAAAATCCGGGAATTCTCCTTGAATTCCCAATTTTCCAGGATTTTCCTGGGAGCCAGTTTTTCCTGGATTTTCCCAGATTTTTCCTCGCATTTTTCCTTCATTTTTCCTGGACTTTCCCCGCATTTCCCCTCCCGGTCTGGGACACTCCAATTCCCATTTTCCCATGGGGATTTTTTGGGATTTTGGTAATTTTTTGATGCAAACATTCCAGAGTAAAAGGCAGGAGCAGGGTGGAATTTGGGAATTTGGGGAGGAATTTGGGAATTTTGGGAATTCCAGCCAAAATGTGCCAGAATTCCTGGAAATCCAATCCTGTGGGAATTCCTGGATTTCCCTTGAGAAGCCCAGGGAGGGAACTGGGGCTCCCCAAAAAACCCAGGAAAAAATTCCCAGGAGAGAATTCCCAGGAATCCAGAAATTCTGCAGGATTTGGGGTTTTTTCCTCAGGTTTTCCATGGATCCATTCCTGGGTTTTTCCCGGGTTTTCCATGGATCCATTCCTGGGTTTTTCCCGGGTTTTCCATGGATCCATTCCCGGGTTTCCCATGGATTCATTCCCAACTTTTCCATGGATCCAATCCCGGGTTTTTCCTGGGTTTTCCATGGATCCATTCCAGGTTTTCCATGGATCCCTTCCCAGGTTTCCCATGGATCTGATCCCAGTTTTCCATGGATCCATTCCCGGGTTTTCCATGGATCCATTCCTGGGTTTCCATAGCTACCTTGCCAGGTTTTTCCCAGGGGTTTCCATGGATCCATTCCCAGGGATTTTCCATGGATCCATTTCAGGTTTTCCATGGATCTATTCCATGGTTCTCATTGATCCATTCCCGGGTTTTCCGTGGATCATTTCCTGGGTTTTCCAATGGATCCATTCTGGATTTCCACGTATCTTCGCTGGTTTTTATTGACCGCGCATTTCTGGGTTTTCCATGGATCCATCTGGTTTTCCATGATCCATTTACCTGTTTCTCCATGGACTTCCAATCCAATTCTCCGTGGCATCCATTCCCAGGGTTTCCATAGATACCTTGCAGGTTTTTTTCCCCAGGGGTTTTTCCATGGATCATTCCTGGGATTTTCCATTGATCCATTCTGGAGGGTTTCATGGATCCATTCCAGGTTTCATGGATCGCATTCCCTGCTTTTCCGTGATCCATTCGGGTTTTCCATGGAGCAGTCTCAGGTTTTCATGATCCATTCTGGTTTTCCATGGATCCAATCCCTGGGTTTTTCCCAGGGTTTCATGGATCCAGTCCAGTTTTCATGGTCATTCCGGGTTTCCATGGCATCATTCCGAGGTTTTCCATGGATCAATCCTGGGTTTTTCTCCTGGTTTTCCATGGTTGCCACTCCAGTTTTTGCATGAATCATTCCTGGGTTTCATGAATCCATTCCGTGATTTTTCGCAGTTCCCATGGATTCCTTCTGGGTTTTCCATGGATCCGTTCCTGGGGTGTTCCCATGGATCCATATTCAGGATCCATTTCCCAGGTTTTTCCTGGGTTGTCCCAATGGATCCCTCCAAGGTCTTTCCATGGAATCTATTCCTGGGTTTTCCGTGGATTCCATATCCTGTTTTCATGGGTCATTCCGGGGTTTTCCATGGATCCAACTCCAGGTTTTTGCCATGATCCATTCTGGTTTCTATGGATCCAATCCCGGTCTTTTTCCCCGGTTTTTCCATGGGATCCAAGACTCCATTTTCAATTCTGGGTTATGAATGAAAATAGATCCGGGTTCCATGGATCTATTCCGGGTTTTCCATGATCCAATGCCTGGGTTTTCCTGGTTTTTCCATGGATCAGTCCCGGTTTTCCATGATCTATTCCATGGTTCTCATTGACCATTCCTCGACGGGGTATTTAACCGTGGAATCAATTTCCTAAGGGTTTTCCATGGATCCATTTCTTGGGATATTCCTGGATTCCATGGCTTCCTGGTTTTTTATTGACACCATATTCTGGTTTTTCCATGGATGCCATTCCTGGCTTTTCATGGATCATTCCTAGTTCCTCCATGGATCAATCCAATTCTCCGGTGGATCCATTCCAGGTTTCCATAAGATAACCTTGCCAGGTTTTTCCCAAGGGTTTCGCATGGATCATTTCAGTGTTTGCCATGGATCCATTCGCTGAGGGTTTTCAACTTGATCAATCTCCAGGTCTTCCAATGGATCCATTCCCGGCTGCGTTCTCGTGGATCCATTCCGGGTTTCATTGATCCATTTCTGGGTTTCATGGCATCAATTCCGCGGGTTTTTTCCCGGGTTTCCAATGATCCAGTGCCCAGTTTTTCATGGGTCCATTCAGGTTTCCATGGATCCATTCCGGGTTTTTCCATGGATCCAATCCTGGGGTTTTCTCCTGGTTTTCCATGGTCACTTCCAGTTTGCATGAATCCATTCCTGGGTTTTCCATGAGATCCATTCGGGGATTTTTTCGCAGTTTCCATGATACACCTGGGTTTTCCATGGATCCGTTCTAGGGTGTTCCCATGGATCCGCACTCTGTGGCGATTTTTCCATTATCCATTCCCAGGCTTTCCCATTGGATCCATTCCCTGGATCCATTCCCAGGGTTTTTCCCGGGGTTTCCCATGGATCCACTCAAGGTTTTTCACATGGATCCATTCCCTGTTTCCATGGGTTCATTCCGGTTTCCATGGATCCACTCCCAGAGTTTTCCATGGATCCATTCTGGGTTCCATGGATCCAAGTGCGGCTGGGTTTTTCCCGGGTTTTCCCAGGATCCAGACCCTCAGTTTTCATTCTGGGGTATGTAAAAGATCCGGGTTTCTCAATGGAATCTATTCCGCGTGTTCCATATGGATCACAATCTCTGGTTTTCCCCCCTGGTTTCCTGATAGGATCCCGGTTCCATGGTGCTCCATTTGATCCACTCGCGATCCACATACTAGTTTCAGTCATCCCAAGGTTTGTCCATGAAATCCGTTGCCTGCAGAGTTCTGCCATGAATCCTTTGCCGCGGGTTTTTGCCAGTTCCCATGTGATGCCCATTCCCCAGGTTTACGCCATGGATTCCATTCCGGGTTTTTCCTGGGTTTCCCATGGATTCAATTCGGCTGTTTCCCATGGATCGCATTCTGGGTTTCGCCCGGTTTCCCATGGAATCCATTCCCGTTTCCATGGATTCGATTCCCGAGTTTTTCCCTGGGTTTCCCATGGATTCATGTCCAGTTTTTTCATGGATCCATTCTGGGTTTCCTCGGGTTTCCCATGGAATCGCATTCCTGTTTTCCAGTGAATCGAACTTCCCGGGGGTTTTCCCTGGGTTTCCGCATGGTATCCATTTCCCGTTGTTTCATGGATACCATTCCGGGTTTTGGCAGCCGCTTGCCGCCGTCTACACATCTACATGGGCAAGGACAAGTACGAGAGTGGTGAACCGGAATTCGGGGAAATTGGTGGAATTTTTGGGAGATAAGTTTGGGAATTATTTAGGAATTCGCATGTATTTTGGGATTTTTTTAATCTATCTTTTTTTTTTTAATTTGGGGTTGTTTTGGGGGAATTTCTGGGAATTTTCGGGCATGTTATTGCACCTGGGAATTTGGGAAAACTTTGGAATTATTTGGGGAATTTTTTTCAGAATTTTAGGGAATTTTTTTTTTTTTTTGGAATTCTCAGGATTTTTTTTGAAATTCCAGGTTATTTTGGAATTTCAGGGATTATTTTGAGAACTTCGGGGGATTTTTTTTGGGAATTTCATGGCTGAATTTGGGGTGGGAATCCTGGATTTGGGGCAGGAATGCTGGATTTGGGACTGGATTTTGGGTGGGAATTTTGGGATTTGGGGTGGAAGTTCTGGGATTTTGGAGTGGGAGTTCTGGGATTTTAGGGGTGGATTTGGGGGCGGGAATCCCGGGCTTGGGGCTGGATTTGGGATGGGAATCCTGGGATTTGGGTTGGAATCCCAGGATTTGGGGCTGACCCCGTTCCTGTTCCTGCAAGACGAGGACTGATCAAGTACGGAGTGTGCGCCCGAGGACATCTGGTGAGCGCCGGAATCGGAATTCCATCCGGAAATCGGGAATGGGATCCAGGAGGGGGTGCAGCGGCTGGACATGGTGGGATCAGGGATCCTGGATTCCCCTTGGATCCCATTGTGTTCCCTCTGGATGCCGTTTGGTCTTTCCCTGATCCGCGTTTCAATCCATTTCTTCCCAGGATCCCATTTGGGATCCTGTTTGTTTGCCCAAATCCATTTGTTCCCTGGATCCCGTTTGATTCCCTGATCCATTTGGAATCCATTGGATATCCCCTGGATCCCGTTTTTCCGCTGATTCTTTTTGTTCCCTGGATCCTTTTTGTTCCCATTGATCCCTTTGTTGCCCTGGTATCCCATTTCCCTTGCAGCCATTTTGCCCTGGATTCTGTTTGTTCTCTGGATCCTCAATGCGATTGTCCCTTGCGAATCCTTTGGATCCGTGTGATTGTTCTTTCCCAGATCGCCGATTGCTTCCGCCGTGGATCCACATTTCCCGCCTGCGATTGCCCCTTGCTCTCTGATCATTCTGGATCTGGATCCCATTTGATTTCCCTGGATCCTGTTTGTCCCCTGATCCCGTTTGGATCCTGTTTGTTTTCCCAGATCCCATTTGTTCCCGTGGATCCCATTTCCCCCAGATCCTCTTTGTTCCCTGGATCCCATTTGGGTCCCGTTTGTTTCCCTGGATCCCATTTTGGATCCCAATGGATTTCCCAAATCCCGTTTGTTTCCCTGATTCAGTTTGGGTCCCGTTTGTCCCTGTGGATCCCATTTGTTTCCCCGATCCCGTTTGCATCTCATTTTTCCCTGGATCCCATTTCTTCCCATGGATCCCATTTGGATCCCGATTGTTCCCTGGATCCCATTTGCTTCCCTGATCCCATTTGGATCCTGTTTGTTTTTCCAAATCCCATTTGTTTCCCTGGATCCCATTTTGGATCCCATTGGATCTCCCTGGATCTCATTTGTTTCCCTGATCCCGTTTGGATCCCGTTTGTTCCCCTGGATCCCATTGGATTTCCCTGAACCCCGTTTGTTCTCTGGATCCCGTTTGGATCCCATTTCCCCACTGGATCCCATTTTTCCCTGATCCCATTTAGATCCCATTTTTCCCTGGATCCTGTTTGTTCCCTGGATCTCATTTGTTTCCCTGATCCCGTTTGGATCCTGTTTGTTTTCCCAGATCCCATTTTTTCCCCTGGATCCCATTTCCCCCTGATCCTCTTTGTTCCCTGGATCCCATTTGGATCCTGTTTGTTTCCCTGGATCCCATTTGGATCCCATTTGATTTCCCTGGATCCCATTGGATTTCCCTGGATCCTGTTTGTTTCCCTGATTCAGTTTGGATCCCGTTTGTCCTGTGGATCCCATTTCCCCCTGGATCCCCGATTCCCATGGATCCCATTTGTTCCCCTGGATCCTATTTGGATCCCATTGGATTCCCCCAGATCCCATTTGTTCCCTTGATCCCATCTGGATCCCATTTTTCCCTGAAGCCATTTGTTTCCCCGATCCCATTTGTTCCCTGATCCCATTTGGATCCCAGTTGTCCCATGGATCCCAATGGATTTGCCTGGATCCTCTTTGTTTCCTTGATCCTGTTTGGATCCCATTTTTCCCTGGATCCTGTTTGTCCCCTGATCCCATTTGGATCCCATTTGTTTTTCCAGATCCTGTTGGTTCCCCTTGATCCCATTTATTCCCCTGGATCCCATTTCCCCCTGATCCCATTTGGATCCCATTTCTTCCCATGGATCCCTTTTGGATCCTGTTTGTTTTCCCAAATCCCATTTGTTCCCATGGATCCCATTTTCCCCCTGGATTCTGGTTTATTCCCAACTTTTTTCCCATTTTCCCCAATCCTGTTCCTCCTCTCCTCAGGATTCCCAGAAATTCTCCCCCCACTCACGTGATCGTGTTTACCCATTCTGATCCCATTTTAAAACTGGTTTTGTCCCATTTTTCCCACCCCATTTTTGCCCGTTTTCAGCCCATTTTTCCCCGTTCCAGGCTGCAAGCTGAGCTCAGTGACCGTGCTTTACCCCATTTTACCTCTTTTAACTTGTTTTTCCCATTTTTCCCATTTTTTACCTGTTTCACCCCATTCCAGGCTGCAAGCTGAGCTCAGTGACGTGCTTTAACCCCATTTTTCCCGTTTTTGACCATTTTCTCCTGTTTCTACCCCGTTTTCACCCCATTTCCTGCAGGCTGCAAGCTGAGCTCGCTGACTGTGGTTTATCCCATTTTATCCCATTTTTCCATTTTTCCATTTTTTCACCCATTTTTCCCCGTTCCAGGTGTCAAAGCTGAGCTCAGTTGGACCGTGCTTTACCCCATTTTACCCCATTTTTCCCATTTTCCCCTGTTTTCACCCCATTTCCTGCAGGCTGCAAGCCTCAGCTCAGTGATGGTGCTTTTACTCCATTTTTGATCATTTTTTCCATTTTGCCCATTTTCACCCATTTTTTCCCCATTCCAGGCTGCCGAGCTCAGCTCAGTGACTGTGCTTTACCCCATTCTTGATCAATTTTGCCATTTTTGCCCGTTTTCACACCATTTCCAGGCTGCAAGCTGAGCTCAGTGACCGTGCTTTACCCATTTGATCAGTTTTGCCCATTTTTGCCCATTTTCACCCCATTTTCTGCAGGCTGCAAGCTGAGCTCAGTGACCGTGCTTTACCCCATTTTACCCCATTTTAACTGTTTTTTTCCATTTTTTACCTGTTTTCACCCCATTTCCGTTCTGCAAGCTGAGCTCAGTGACGGTGCTTTACCTCATTTTTCCCGTTTTTGACCATTTTTCCTGTTTTCTACCCTGTTTTCACCCCATTTTCCTGCAGGCTGCAAGCTCAGCTCACTTGACATGGTTTACCCATTTTACCCATTTTTAACTGTTTTTTTTCCCATTTTTTCACCTTTTTCCCATTTTTTCCCACGTTCCGGCTGCAAGCTATGAGCCGGTGACCGTGCTTTACCCCATTTTACCCTTTTTCCCATTTTCCCGTTTTCACCCCAGTTTCCTGCAAGGCTGGCAAAGCTCAGTCAGTGATGGTGCTTTACCCATCATTGATCAATTTTGGCCCATTTTTTGCCCGTTTTCACCCGTTTTTAGGCTGCAAGCTGAGCTCAGTGACCTGCTTTACCCATATGATCTTTTGCCATTTTTGCCCGTTTTCAGCCCATTTTCCCCGTTCCAGGCTGCAAGCTCGCTCAGTGACCTGGTTTGCCCCAATTTTATCGCGTTTAATGCCATTTTTTTCCCATTTTTGGCCCTTTTTCACCCGTTTTAGCTGCAAGCTGAGGCTCAGTGACCGTGGTTTTACCCCATTTTATCCCATTTTTGCCCATTTTTAGCCCATTTTCACCCCATTTTTCCCCGTTTTTAGGCTGCAAGCTGAGCTCAGTGACCGTTGGTTTATCCCATTTGATCAGTTTTTCCCATTTTTGCCCGTTTTCACCCCGTTTTTAGGCTGCAAGCTGAGCTCGGTGACCGTGGTTTACACGGCCCTGGAGCAACCTGCCGCAAAACGCGCCGACATGATGGACGTGGGGCAGATCGGCTTCCACCGCAGCAAGACGTGAGTGATGGGAATGGGAAAAATGCTGGGAATTTGGGGATAAATCTGGAATTGGGAAATTGGATCAGATCGGCTTCCCACCGCAAGCAAGACGCTGTGAGTGAGGATAAATCTGGGAATTGGGATGCGAATCTGGAATGTGGGGATAAATCTGGGAATTTGGGAATGGGAACAGATTGCTCCACCGCAGGCAAGACGTGAGTGAAGCGGGTAAATCTGGGAATTTGGATTGAATCTGGGAATTTGGAAGGATCAGGACTGGCTTCCCAACTAGGCAAGGACGTGAGGGATGGGAATGGAAAATCTGGGAATTTGGATCAAATCTGGGAATTTGGGGATGGAAATGGGAACAGATCGCTTCCACTGCAGCAAGGACGTGGAGTGGGGGATAAGATCTGGGAATGTTGGGATTAAATCTGGGAATTTGGGGATTGGGAATGTGGAATGGGAACAGGTCAGCTTCCACCGCCAGCAAGGACGTGAGTTGAGGGGTAAAATCTGGGAATTTGGAATGAATCTGGGAATTTGGGGGATAAATCTGGGATTTGGGAATGGGATCAGACGGCTTCCACCGCAGGCTAAGGACTGTGAGTGAGCAGAGGGGAATTTGTGAATGATAAGCTGGGAATTTGGAATGAATCTGGGAATTTGGGAATGAGAACAGGTCAGCTTCCAACTTGCAGCAAGGACCGTGAGGGATGGGGATGGAAAATTCTGGGAATTGTGCGGGATTTGGGATCGAATCTGGGAATTTGGGAATGGAATCAGATCGGCTGTCCACCGCAGCAGAGGAAACGTAAAAGGAATGGAATGAAAATCTGCGGAATTTGTAAATGGATATGGGGATGCGATTGGCAATTCAGATCGCTTCCCCGCAGCAAGGATGTGAGTGGGGAATGGGAAATAATCTGGGAATTCGGGTAATGGGAATTGGAATGGGAATAAATCTTGGAGTTGGGAATGTCGGGAAGAATTTGGGAATGCGGAGATGGGAATTGGATGGAATGTGGGAATAGGAATGGGAGGGAACAGATCAGCTTCCACCGCAGCAAGGATGTGAGTGAGGGGAATAAATAAATCTGGAATGAATCTGGAAAAAAGCTCGGGATTTGGGAATGGGATCGATTCCAAGCTTCCACCACAGCAAGGATTGAGAGAGATGGGAATAAATAATCTGGAATATTCAGAATGAATCTGGGAATTGAGGAATTGGGATCAGGTCGGTTCCACTCAGCAAGGATGTGGCGGAATAAAAAATCTGGGAATTTGAGAATGGAATAGGGATGTGGAATGGGAAC
Organism: Sporophila hypoxantha; assembly: GCA_002167245.1. NCBI lineage: Eukaryota > Metazoa > Chordata > Aves > Passeriformes > Thraupidae > Sporophila > Sporophila hypoxantha. The sequence goes on from NDFG01000016.1 coordinate 51,424, forward strand.
AGGAACGGATTGGCCTTGCACCACAGCAAGGATGTGTAGTGAGCGATGGAATAAATTCTGGAATTGGGAATGAATCTGGGAATCGGGGAGTGTGGGAAGGGAATGGGATAGGGAATGAATTGGATCAGATCGGCTTCCACTACAGCCGAAGGACATGAGTGGGGAATGTGGGAATAAATCTGGAATTTGGGAATAAGATTCAAGGAATTGGAATCGGAACAGATCAGCTTCCACCACAGCAAGGACGATGAGTGACGTGAGGCCAGGGAATGAGTATGGGAATTTCGGAATGAATCTGGGAATTTGGGAAATGGGGATGGGAATTCAGATCAGCTCCAACCAAGCAAATTGTGAGTGAGGACTGGAATGGAGATTTGGGATAAATCTGGAATTGGAAATTAATATGGAACCGGGAACAGGTCGGCTTCCACAGCACAAGGACGTGAGAGAAGAGATGGGAATGGGAAATGGGGAATGGAACGGGAATGGCCAGCCAATGGGAATTGGGGGTGGGATCAGATCGGCTTCCACCAGCACAAGGACGTGACGTTGAGGGACACAGGAATAAATGTCTGGGAATATGGAAATGGGGAATCCGGGAATGCGCGGGAGTGGGAACAACAGGAATTGAGAATGGGGGATTCTGGGAATGGGAAGGTCAAGAATGCAGAGGACAAGAGGAATCCATCCAGGAATGGCCATTGGGAATCTGGGAATGGGGATCCAGGTAATGAGAACAATGGGAATTTGGAAGGGAATAGCGGGAATGCAGGGACGGGAACAGCTGGGAATGGGAATGCGAACAGCCGGGAAATCCATCAGGAATGGAAGTAGATCGACTCCACCGGCAGAAGACATGAAGGCAGGACAACGGAATGAACTGGAAGGGAATGGGAATGGGAATGGGAGAATGTGGAATGGGAACAGCAGGAATTGGAATGAGAATCAGGGAATGGAACAATGGAAATCATGAATGGGAGAACCTCGGGAATCATCTGGGAATGGGAACAATGGGAATGTGGGAATGGGAACAACAGGAATGGCAACCAGCAGGACTCCAGGAATGGCACAGGGAATCTTGGAGCGGGAGCCGGTCAGGGAATCCGGGAATGGAATGCCGGGAACATTCCGCATTCCCAGTTTCACCGCAGTTCCGGCACAAACCAGGACTGGCGATGTTTTTCCGTTGGGAACAGCCCATTCCCGCTTTAAGTCCCACTTAACTCCCAGGTTTAACTCGGTTCCATTTCCCAGTTTAACTCCCGGTTTAACTCCCGGTTCCATTCCCGGTTTAAACTCCGGTTCCATTCCCGGTTTAAACTCCCGTTCCAAATTCCCAGTTTAAAACTTCCCGGTTTAAAACTCCCGGTTCCATTCCCAGTTTAAACTCCTGGTTTAACTCCCGTTCATTCCAGTTTAACTCCCGGTTTAACTCCCGGTTCCATTCCCAGTTTTAACTTCCGGTTCAATCCTGTTTCCCAGGTGCGCTCGGTGATGGCGGAGCAGTGCAATCCCAATTCCCGGTTAATCCCGGTAAGCCCAGTTAAAGCCCCGTTATTAACTCCTGTTCCGCCTCCCAGGTGCGTTGTGATTGGCAGGAGCAGCACACTGCCCGTTAATTCCTGGTTTAACTCCTGGTTTAACTCCTTGCGTTTAAACCCCAGTTCAAGCCCCAGTTTAATCCCGGTTGGTTAAGCCCGATTAAACCCAGTTTAATCCTGCGTCTATTCCCCGTGTCCAGGTGCACCGTGACACTGGAGCGGCGTGCAGTGGAGCCAGCACACTCCCAGTTTCCCAGTTTAAATCCCAATTTGCTTCCCTGTTTAACTCGCTGTTTAATCCCAGTTTAAATGCCTGGTTTAAGCCCAGTTTAAGCCAGTCAGCCTGGTCTTATCCGCATCCAGTGTGTTCGGGTGATGGGGAGCGTCGTGTGCAGTGGAGCAGCCAAACTCCCAGTTCCAGTTTTAACTTCCTGGTTAATCCTGTTCAATCCCATAGTTTCAATCCTGGTTCAGTCCCGGTCTAACCCCAGTTTAATCCCTAGTTTAAACCCCTCTAAACCCTAGTTTAATCATTAGTTTAAGCTTGGTCTAACCCCAGTTTAAATCCCTAGTTTTAGCCCGGTCTAAAAACCCTCGCTTTGGGCAAGTTGCGCTCGGAGACGGTGGAGGCATCGCCGGTGGCAGCCCGCCACTCCTGTTATCCACCAGGTTTAACCCCCAGTTTAACCCCGGTTCAATCCTGGTTCAATCCCTGTTAAACCCAGTTTAACCCTGGTTTAACCCAGTTTAAACCCTGGTTTAATCCCCCGTTTAACCCCGGTTTAAATCCCGTCTAAGCCCTAGGTTTATCCCTATATTCCAGGTGCGCTCGGTGACGGTGGAGCCGGCACGGGGCGGAGCAGCGCACTCCCGTTATCCAGTTTAACCCCAGTTTAACCCCAGTTCAATCCCGGTTTAACCTGATTTAAACCCTGGTCGTTAATCCCAATCTCTCTCTGTTTTTAGGCCCCATTCCCTGTGGGAAAGGGTTGGGGATTTTCCTGGATTCCCACGGATATTTGGATCGGGAATTCTGGGCAGGCCGGGCTTGGCTTGGGTTGGAATTCCCAGATCCTGAGATTCCCCGCGCTATTCCGCTGTCCTGCAGGTTCATGTGGATAAACTCTCCTCAGCGCATGTCCTACCTGCGGCTGCACCAGGTAATTCCAGGAAAACAGCGGGAAAAACTTGGAAAATCAGGGAGACTTGGGGAAACCTCAGGAAAAAACCTTGGGGAAAAACTCAGGAAAAACCTTGGAAAAAACTTCAGGATATCCCCTGGGAAAAACCTTGGGGAAAACTCTGGAAAAATGGGGGGAAAATCTCAGGAAAACCTGGGGAAAAACAGCAGGAAAATGGGGATAACCTTGGGAAAAACAGCGGGAAAAACTTGGGAAAAACAGAAAAAAGCAAAACTCAGGATATCCCGCTAGAAACCTCAGGACAAAACTTTGGGAAAAACCTCAGGAAAATCTGGATGTCCCTTGGGAAACTGTGGGAAAAATATGGGAAAAGCTCGGGAAGAATTCGGGATAAACTTGGGCAAAACCTTGAGAAAAAACCCCGGGAAATCCTTGGAAAAATCCTTGGGATAAATCTTGGGAAAATGTCTGGAAACCTTGGGAAAATCCTTGGGATGTCCCTGGGAAACCACGGGGAAAACCTCAGGGAAAAACCACAGGAAAAATGTCAGGAAACTGCAATGACCTTGGGGAAAAGCTTGGGAAAAACAGCAGGAAAACCCTTGGGAAAAACCTCGGGAAATATTGGGATATTACCCTGGGAAACAGCAGGAAAAAACATTGGGAAAACCTCAGGGGAAAAAATGTGGGAAAAATTTGGAAATCTGCAGGAAAAACCTTGGGGAATTGGGATATTCCTCAGGAAAACTTGGAAAAATCAGGATAAACCTTTGGAAAGTGGAATCTTGGTGAATCTTGTGAAAAAATCTCAGGGAAATTGAGATACTTCCCTGGGAAAACCTTAGGAAAATGGGGATATTCCTTGGGAAAATCAGGAAAAACCTTGGGAGAAGTGGATATTCCCTGGGAAACTTGGGAAAAGTTGGGATATCCTGGAAACCTTGGGAAAAGGGGGATGTAAGCTTGGGATGAGTGGGAATTTGGGAATTTGGGAATTGCCTGCAGGCCAGACGCATGGATGACATCCCAAGGAGGTGCTGAAGCGACTGCGCCCACCTGGTGAAGCCAACAGCATACCAAGGTACCAGGAAAATCTGGGAAAATCCTGGGAAATCTGGGAAAAATCTGGGAAATCTGGGAAAAAAAAAATGGGAAAATCCGGGAAAAATCCCAGGAAAAAAAAAAAAAAAAAAAAAAAAAAAAAGAAATCCTGGAAAAAAAATCACGAATCCTAAAACAGGAAACCAGGGGGAGAAAATGAGGAAATCTGAGAAGATCCCAGAAAAAAAAAAAGGAAATCTCAGGAAAAAAAAAAAAGCAGGAAATTCAGGAAAACCCCTGGGAAAGGGGTTGGGATCTGCCCCGGATCCTGGAAAAATCTCAGGAATTTCTCCCAATTTTTCCCATGTTTCCCTGTTTTATCCCCGTTTTTCCTCCCCGGGCTGCAAGCTGAGCTCAAGTGACCATGGTTTAGCCCATTTTTACCCCATTGTGTTAGTTGCGGTTTATCCCATTTTTTCCCATTTTCCCCTGGTTTTCCCGCATTTCAGGCTGTAAAGTTGGCCTACAGGTGATCGTGGTTACCGCCATTTGATCCATTTTTAACTGTTTTAATCCCATTTTTCCCATTTTTGCCCCGTTTTCACCCCATTTCCGCAGGCTGCAACTGAGCCTCAGTGACCAGTGACATGGTGCTTTTTACTCCATTTTGCTTGAAGCAATTTTCCCATTGTTTAGCCCATTATGGTCACCCACTTGTTCCGCCCGGTTCCAGGGCCCGGGCCCATACAGCTCTGAGGCCCTAACACATCTCGCGCGCTAAGGTCAACCGTCGTCGAAAGCCGTGCTTTACCTCTAGGAAACCATTTTCCCGTTTTTTTGACCTTGGTGTTTCTCTGTTTCTACCCCTTTTCACCCCATTCCTTCAGCTAACGCAACAGGCTCGTGGGGGCGAAAGAGAGATCCTCAGTCTCCGACTTGTAGACAATCGTGCTGCTCCAGGGAATGGAAATGAGAGTGTTTACCCGGCATTATGTTTACCCTATTTTTCTAACTGGTCTTTTCATGTTCTTGGTCACCTACTATTTTCACCCACGTCTTTTTCGCCCAGCACTGTTAGTGATCCAGCATTGTCACACATATATGAGCAGTCTCAGTGCGAGCTCAGAAGAGCAATGGGATCGTGTTAGTCCACAGGCCGCTGACCATGGGAGACATTTTTACCCTCATCCTCTTTACCCATATGTATTTCCCATTTTCCCCTCGTTTTCCCTCATCCCCACCATCTTTCCTGAGCTGAGGCTTGCAAGGCTTCCTGCCTCTCATGCCGAAGATGTGGTTCTCTCTCGCTTTACCTCCACTCCTCTATACTGTGTGATATTCATTTTTATTTCCACATTTTGTGCGCCGAGTTATATCCCATCTTTCCCGCTCGGATACTTCCCAGGTGCCGCTGAGAACCTCACCTCAGTGGACCGGAGCTTTCACCCATGCTCTTGATTGCAATATATCATACCCCCATTTTGCCCGAAGTTATACACCCCTGTTTTATATGTGCGGCGAGCAACGCTGAGCCTCAGTGCCGCGGGCGCATTGCCTCTTTACCCTAATACCATGCTGGCCACTCAGGTCCTATCTATGACTATTTATTCAAGCCTCTCTGTCTTTTCACTCATTTTCTCCGCGGTTCAATAGCTCTGCAAGCTCGCAAGCTTCTCTCAGCTAGGCTTCTATATATAAGGTTCTGTGTGCCCCGAATTGTCAGGTATCCCATTTTATACAGCCGTTGTTTGTTGCGACGTTTCTCAGCGCCCATTTTTCTCTATTATAATGGACATGTGCGAAGCTTGAGCTCAGTAGACCGCTGCTTTGACGCTCTCATTGATATATCCATATCCCTACAATATTCTATATATGTGTCCCACTCTTTGCGTCGTTCTTTTCACCCCGCCTAGATCTATTGAGCAGCTGTGTGCTGGACTTCACGTACGTTTTACACACAACGTTACGTTCGAGTTTGATACTCCAATGTTCCTAATAATCCATTTTGCCCAATTAGCTCCATGAACCACCACTTCCGTAGTGGTATCACCTCTCTCTCGATGTGTTTTCGCGTCGTTTTTTTTTAATGGGCTCGTCAGAGGCTCGTAAAGTAAGAGTCTACAGCAAGCGTTGTTTGTGACTGTGTTTGGTATCCCAGTCACAACCAGCAAGAGTCCCACTTTCCAAAACAAAATGGGTGCTCATTGGGAAACCAATCACCTCGCTCAATTTTTGATCTACGGTCTCTTACCATATTTTGCGCTCGAGTTTTTTACTACCCTCTGTATTTTCTGAAGGGTCTCTGAACCAGCCTCAGAGGCTATATACAATAGTGCGAATGAGCCCTTGAGTATATACCGAGTTTCAGTATTAATCAATCGCCCTTGAGAAGATCAATTCTCTCTTCGCTCATCGCGCATTACATAGAACAGGAACGAGCAGAGAACACCTCACTGCGTCCCGCTCTGGGTAATGCCCACAAGGCCTTCACTGAGACGTATCAACCGCAAAGCACCTCAAAAACTTCCTAAACGTAAGACAGCAGCGTATGGGTTCCATTCGGAGGAAGTGAATAAATAACTTTGGGAATATAAGTCAAAGGATATTAATACTCCTTGTAGATCTAGGTGTTGAATGTCGCGAATCAGATACCGACCTTCTCTCGCGATCCGCTCAGCGCTTTTTGTTTCAGTGCCCACAGAAATGAAGGAAAGGTGCTCTTACAGCTTCCACAGAAGAGGTCCACTCGCCCGTGCAAGAGTCCCGATAGTTCGTGTGATGCGCGTGTCAATTTGCTCGGGTAAAATTGTAGATCCTCTCCTGCACACGTTAGAGAATAGTACAACTGCAATCAACTTTAAGAGGCGTTTCTCTCTCGGATGCCTGCAAAAGACTATATTCCTAGGGTGCATACCCTCGAACCTAAATGAGACTACCTTACCGTAACCCCAACAATATTGGCACTGCACTGTGATTTGGGCTGTGACATGGAGCTTGGCGTATGACGTTGGAAGGCAGCCACCAAATAACTCCCTCAGTGCCCAGTATAACTCTTCCCTGCTTCACATCCCCACCTGGTTCAATCCCAGTATCAATCTGCCGTTCACACCTAACCCAGCTTTCTACATCCCTAGTTTACGCCCAGTCAACCCCGATTCCGTATGATCCACCTAGTTATTACACCGCGTCTAACCCTTCCCGTATGGGCAAGTCGCCTGGCTCCCAGTGACAAGTGGAGCTCACTCGCCGAGCGAAGGCAGCGCACCCTGTGAAATCCTCATCTTTAATCCTTTGGCTTTAGACTCCGCGCAGTCAATCCTGGTTTAACCCCCGCCTTTCTAATCCCAGTTTAATCCTCAATGTTAACCTTCCAGTGCTCAATATCCTGGTCTATATAAGTCCTCAGTATTTATTATATATCCCAAGGATCTGAGCCTTTGAGGTTATTATTCCACCAACATTCCAGGATAGTCGCTCCCGATGCCAGCTATGTGACGGTAGGGAAGAAAAGCGTGCGCAGTCGGAGAAAAATTATACATATATTTCTCTTCAGTGAATGTGCAAGACGCCATACTCCCCTCGTTTTATTCTCCTCTCAGAATTTCGTTAACCCCAGGTTTATAACCCACCAGCGTTCCAATCCTCAGGGAACTATAACCTCGATTTAAAACGCCTGGCGTTAAATCCCAGTTTATACTCCAACCCACACTGGTTCTAAATCTACTATGTTTAACCCAAATGGGTTTAATCCCAGTGTACAAACCCGCTCTGGGTTTATACCCACACATGTATCTCAAGTGCGCTTTAGGAAGGTAATTACTCGTTGCATCGTACTGCCGGCGCCCCCCCCCCCCGCCCGCCACGGCTGGAGGCAGCCGGCACTCCCGTTATCCCAGTTTAATCACCACGAACAGCTGGGAATGGAAAATCTGGGAATTTGGGGATAAATCTGGGAATTTGGGAATGGGATCAGATCGGCTTCCACCGCAGCAAGGACGTGAGTGAGGGATAAATCTGGGAATGTGGGATCGAATCTGGGAATGTGGGGATAAATCTGGGAATTTGGGAATGGGAACAGATTGGCTTCCACCGCAGCAAGGACGTGAGTGAGGGGTAAATCTGGGAATTTGGGATTGAATCTGGGAATTTGGGAATGGGATCAGACTGGCTTCCACTGCAGCAAGGACGTGAGGGATGGGAATGGAAAATCTGGGAATTTGGGATCAAATCTGGGAATTTGGGGATTTGGGAATGGGAACAGATCGGCTTCCACTGCAGCAAGGACGTGAGTGGGGGATAAATCTGGGAATGTGGGATTAAATCTGGGAATTTGGGATTGGGAATGTGGGAATGGGAACAGGTCAGCTTCCACCGCAGCAAGGACGTGAGTGAGGGGTAAATCTGGGAATTTGGGAATGAATCTGGGAATTTGGGGATAAATCTGGGGATTTGGGAATGGGATCAGATCGGCTTCCACCGCAGCAAGGACGTGAGTGAGAGAGGGGAATGTGAATGGATAATCTGGGAATTTGGGAATGAATCTGGGAATTTGGGAATGAGAACAGGTCAGCTTCCACTGCAGCAAGGACGTGAGGGATGGGGATGGAAAATCTGGGAATTTGGGGATTTGGGATCGAATCTGGGAATTTGGGAATGGGATCAGATCGGCTTCCACCGCAGCAAGGACGTAAAGGATGGGAATGGAAAATCTGGGAATTTGGAAATGGATATGGGGATGCGATTGGAATCAGATCGGCTTCCACCGCAGCAAGGATGTGAGTGGGGGAATGGGAATAATCTGGGAATTCGGTAATGGGAATTGGGAATGTGGGAATAAATCTGGGAGTTGGGAATGTGGGAATGGGAATTGGGAATGTGGGAATGGGAATTGGGAATGTGGGAATAGGAATGGGGATGGGAACAGATCAGCTTCCACCGCAGCAAGGATGTGAGTGAGGGGAATAAATAATCTGGGAATGAATCTGGGAAAAAATCTGGGAATTTGGGAATGGGATCTGATCAGCTTCCACCACAGCAAGGATGTGAGAGATGGGAATAAATAATCTGGGAATATCAGAATGAATCTGGGAATGAGGGAATGGGATCAGGTCGGCTTCCACTGCAGCAAGGATGTGGGGAATAAAAAATCTGGGAATTTGAGAATGGGAATGGGAATGTGGGAATGGGAACAGGAACGGATTGGCTTGCACCACAGCAAGGATGTGAGTGAGGGATGGGAATAAATCTGGGAATTTGGGAATGAATCTGGGAATCGGGAGTGTGGGAAGGGGAATGGGGATAGGAATGGGAATGGGATCAGATCGGCTTCCACTACAGCAAGGACATGAGTGGGGGAATGTGGGAATAAATCTGGGAATTTGGGAATAAATCAAGGAATTGGGAATGGGAACAGATCAGCTTCCACCACAGCAAGGACATGAGTGAGTGAGGGCCAGGGGAATGGATATGGGAATTTGGGAATGAATCTGGGAATTTGGGAATGGGGATGGGATCAGATCAGCTCCAACCACAGCAAGGATGTGAGTGAGGGACTGGAATGGGAATTTGGGAATAAATCTGGGAATTTGGAAATTAATATGGGAACGGGAACAGGTCGGCTTCCACAGCACAAGGACGTGAGAGAGAGATGGGAATGGGAATGGGGGAATGGGAACGGGAATGGCAGCAATGGGAATTGGGGGTGGGAATCAGATCGGCTTCCACCAGCACAAGGACGTGAGTGAGGGACACAGGAATAAATGTGGGAATATGGGAATGGGGGAATCCGGGAATGGGGGAGTGGGAACAACAGGAATTGGGAATGGGGATTCGGGAATGGGAAGGTCAAGAATGCAGAGGAACAAGAGGAATCCATCCAGGAATGGCCATTGGGAATCTGGGAATGGGGATCCAGGAATGAGAACAATGGGAATTGGGAAGGGGAATAGCGGGAATGCAGGGACGGGAACAGCTGGAATTGGGAATGGGAACAGCGGGAATCCATCCAGGAATGGGAATAGATCGACTTCCACCGGCAGAAGGACATGAGAGGCAGACACGGGAATGAATCTGGGAATGGGAATGGGAATGGGAATGGGAGCAATGTGGGAATGGGAACAGCAGGAATTGGGAATGAGAATCAGAGAATGGGAACAATGGGAATCATGAATGGGGAACCTCGGGAATCAGTCTGGGAATGGGAACAATGGGAATGTGGGAATGGGAACAACAGGAATGGCAACAGCAGGACTCCAGGAATGGCCACAGGGAATCTGGGAGCGGGAGCCTCAGGAATCCGGGAATGGGAATGCCGGGAACATTCCGCATTCCCAGTTTCCCCGCAGTTCCGGGCACAAACCAGGACTGGGATGTTTTTCCTGTTGGGAACAGCCCCATTCCCGCTTTAAGTCCCACTTTAACTCCCGGTTTAACTCCGGTTCCATTCCCAGTTTAACTCCCGGTTTAACTCCCGGTTCCATTCCCGGTTTAACTCCGGTTCCATTCCCGGTTTAACTCCCGGTTCCATTCCCAGTTTAACTCCCGGTTTAACTCCCGGTTCCATTCCCAGTTTAACTCCTGGTTTAACTCCCGGTTCCATTCCCAGTTTAACTCCCGGTTTAACTCCCGGTTCCATTCCCAGTTTAACTCCCGGTTCAATCCCTGTTTCCCAGGTGCGCTCGGTGATGGCGGAGCAGTGCAATCCCAATTCCCGGGTTAATCCCGGTTTAAGCCCAGTTTAAGCCCCGTTTAACTCCTGTTCACTCCCAGGTGCGCTTGGTGATGGCGGAGCAGCACACTCCCGTTAATCCTGGTTTAACTCCTGGTTTAACTCCTGGTTTAACCCCAGTTCAAGCCCAGTTTAATCCCGGTTTAAGCCCTGATTAAACCCAGTTTAAGCCTGGTCTATCCCCGTTCCAGGTGCACTCGGTGACACTGGAGCGGCGTGCAGTGGAGCAGCACACTCCCAGTTCCCAGTTTAAATCCCAATTTGCTTCCCTGTTTAACTCCTGTTAATCCCAGTTTAAATCCTGGTTTAAGCCCAGTTTAAGCCCAGTTCAAGCCTGGTCTATCCGCATTCCAGGTGTGTTCGGTGATGGTGGAGCGGTGTGCAGTGGAGCAGCAAACTCCCAGTTCCCAGTTTAACTCCTGTTAATCCTGGTTCAATCCCAGTTCAATCCTGGTTCAGTCCCGGTCTAACCCCAGTTTAATCCCTAGTTTAAACCCGGTCTAACCCTAGTTTAATCATTAGTTTAAGCTTGGTCTAACCCCAGTTTAATCCCTAGTTTTAGCCCGGTCTAACCCCTCCTGTGGCAAGTGCGCTCGGAGACGGTGGAGCATCGCACGGTGGAGCAGCGCACTCCTGTTATCCCAGTTTAACCCCAGTTTAACCCCGGTTCAATCCTGGTTCAATCCCTGTTTAARCCCAGTTTAACCCTGGTTTAACCCCAGTTTAAACCCTGGTTTAATCCCCCGTTTAACCCCGGTTTAATCCCGGTCTAAGCCCTGGTTTATCCCTATATTCCAGGTGCGCTCGGTGACGGTGGAGCGGCACGGGGCGGAGCAGCGCACTCCCGTTATCCCAGTTTAAC
>NDFG01000016.1:79191-92915 GCA_002167245.1 Sporophila hypoxantha
CATTCCAGGTGCGCTCGGTGACGGTGGAGCGGCGCGGGGCGGAGCAGCTGCGGCGCCTGGAGCGGACGCGCGTGGAGCGCTTCCCGGACCTGGCGGCCGAGCGGGAATGCCGGGACCGGGAGGAGCGGGGGCGGCGCCGCATGGAGCTGCAGGAGCAGCGGCGGGAGCAGCGCGAGGAGCAGCGCCGGAAAAAGGAGATGGAGGAGCTCAGGTGGGAATCTGGGAATGATGGGAATGCCGGGAATGTTGGGTCAGAACGTTGGGAATGTTTGGTGGGAACGTTGGGAATGTTTGGTGGCGGCGCCGCCGGATGGAGCTGCAGGAGCTGCACCAGGAGCAGCGCCGGAAGAAGGAGATGGAGGAGCTCAGGTGGGAATCTGGGAATGCCGGGAATGAAGGGAATGTTTATTGGGAATGTTGGGAATGTTTGCCGGGAATGTTTGGTGGGAATTCCCTGAATGTCTGCTGGGAATGTTTGGTGAGAATTCTGGGGATATTGGGAATTGCACGAATGTTTGGTGGCAATGTTGGGAATGTCTGCTGGGAATTCTGGTGGGAATGTTTGGTGGGAATGTTGGGAATGTCTGCTGGGAATGTTTGGTGGCAATGTTGGGAACGTCTGCTGGGAATGTTTGGTGGGAATGTTGGGAATGGTTGGTGGGAATGTTTGATGGGAATGTTTGGTGAGAGTTCTGGGAATATTGGGAATTCTAGAAATGTCTGGGGGAATTGTTCGGTAGGAATGTTTGGTGGGAATTCCAGGAATGGTTGGTGACAATGTTGAGAATGTTTGCTGGGAATGTTGGGAGTTTGGTGGGAATATTTGGTGGGAATGCTTGGTGAGAACGTTGGGAATGCTYGGTGGGAGCGCCAGGAACGTTTGGTGGGAATTCCAGGAATGTTTGCTGGGGATTCTGGGATCAGAGCTCCTGAGGGTTTTCCAAGGAGAATCCTGGAGTGGGGACTGGGAGTGCTGGGGGAAAGAGCCTGGAACTGCCTCTGGAATTGCCCCAGTTTCCTCTGGAATTCCCTTTGGAATTGCTCCTGGAATTTTCTCTGGAATTCCCTTTGGAGTTGCCCCAGTTGCCTCTGGAATCCTCTCTGGAATTGCCCAAGGGATTTGGGATTCCCAGGATTCCCTCGGGAGCTTCCTCAAGGTCCACAAAAACCGGGATTGAAGGAAATCTGGGAATTTCCCAGGATCCAGGCTGGGAAAGGCAGGATTGGGAATTTCCAGCTGGGATCCAGGCTGGGAGAGCTGGGACTGGGATCCCAAATCCAGGAATTTCCTGGGATCCAGGCTGGGCAAACTGGGATTGGGATCCCAAATCTGGGATTTTCCAGCTGGGAGATCCTGGAGAAAAACCTCTGGAAAAAGGAATTCYGGGATAATCRAYRAGGGRCGGGAATTCCAGAGGGAAAATCCTYGGGAATTCTGGGGTCCGCTCCAGGTTTTCAGTGGGAATTCCCCCGGAATTCCGGGATAATTGTGGGAATTGTCCCTGCAGGAGCTACTCGTCCTTGATGAAGGCCGAGAACATGTCCTCCAACCAGGTGAGCGGGAACCGCCCGGAATTCTGGGAATTCCTCGGGAAAGGGGCGGGGATAATGGGGATAATGGGAAATGTGGGAACCATGGGAAATATGGGAATGRTGGGATTGGGAATAATGGGGATAATGGGAATGATGAGAATGGGATTGGGAATAATGGGGGAGGAATGGGAATAATGGGAATGATGAGAATGGGATTGGGAACGGGACTGGAATGGGAATGGGAGTTATGAGACTCGGAATAATGGGAATGGGATTGGGAATAATGGGATTAATGGGCATGATGGGAATGGGAATAATGGGAATGATTTGGGGATTATGGGATTGGGATTTGGAATAATGAGATTAATGGGAATAATAGGATTTGAAATAATGGGATGGGAACAGGAATGGGAATAATGGGAAAATGGGATTGGGAATAATGGGAATGGGAATAATGGGAATGATGAGATTAATAGGAATAATTGAAATGGGAATGATAGGAATAGGATTGGGAATGGGATTGGAATGGGAATGGGAGTTATGAGATTCGGAATAATGGGAATAACGGGATTGCTGGGAATAATGGGATTTGGAATAGTGGGAATGGGAAAAATGGGATTGCAAATAATGGAAATTATGGGATGGGATGGGAATATCAGGATTGGGAAGAATGGGATGGGGAATGGGAATACTGGGATCAATGGGAATAGTGGGATTTGGAATAATGGGAATTAATGGGAATTATTGGAATAATGGGAGTGGGGATGATGGGATCAGTGGGAATGATGGGAACAGTGGGTTTGGGAATAATGGGAATGAACAATGGGAGCAATGGGATTGGGAATAGTGGGATTGGGATTGGGAATGGAAATAATGGGATGGGAAAAATGGGAATGGTGGGAATGGGATTGGGAATGGGAATGGGAATAATAGATTTAGGATTAATGGGAATGGGATGGGCAATAATGGGAATAACGGGAATGGGAATGATGAGAATTCCCGGAGCTCCAGACCCCAAAGTGTCCCCATGGGAATTCCTCCATTCTCAATTCCCTTTCCCATTCCCAAATTCCTAATTCCCAATCCCACTTTCTTAATTCCCAAATCCCCAATCCCAACATTCCGAAATTCCCCAATCCCACATTCCCAAATTCCTAAATTCCCCAATCCCACATTCCCATTCCAAATTCCCCATTCCCAAATTCCCAAATCCCCACATTCCCAAATTCCTAAATTCCCAAATCCCCACATTCCCAAATCCCCAGCATTCCCAAATCCCAAATTCCCCGTTCCCCCATTCCCAAATTCCCAAAATCCCAAATCCCACATTCCCAGCATTCCCAAATTCCCAATCCCAAATCCCAATTCCCGCTGTTCCCCGCAGGACGGGAACGACTCCGACGATTTCATGTGAGGATCCCTCTGGCCCCAGGATCCTTCCGGAATTCCCAGGAAAAGGAACTCGGGCTCCGGCCCCRCAGGAACCTCGGGAACGCTCCCGGACTTTGGGGGGGAATTCCCTGGAATGTCGGAGCCAACAAAGGCTGGGATCGGCCGGGGCCGCCTCTGGAATTCTTCCAATGGGAATTCGGGAACGGAGCCGGCTGGGTCAGGGGGGGTTGGGGATTTCTGGGATTTTCCTTCGGGATCGTGTGGAATTCCCGACGGGCCATAGGAGGAGGGGAGAATCCCTGGAGCGGGAGGGAATTGGGTAAAAAAACGGGATAAAAAAGGAAAAATGAGGGAAAACAGGGAAAAACTGGAAAAAGAGGAAAAATGGGGGGAAACTGGAAATAACAGGGAAAACTGGGAGAAACTGGGAAGAAACAMRAAAAACCTGGAAAAACTGGGRGAAAAGTGGAAAAAAAACCCAGGAAAAAAMCGGGAAAAATGGGGGGCAATCCAGAAAAACAGGAGAAAACAGGGAATTCCCCCAAATCCTCCCCAATTTCCCGAAAATCCCATCAGGATGTTCCCAGCACGCCCTTGGGGTCAGCCCCCCAGAATTCCCAAAAATCCTCCCCAAATTCCCTCCAAATTCCCTCCAAATCCCACTGGGCTGATCCCAGCCCGGTCCCATCCCTGCAGTGAGTTCCCTCCCGGTCTCTGCCCACTCAAATCCTCCCCCCAGAGTCCCAAAAATCCCCCCCAAAATTGTTGAAATTCCAAAATTCTCCGAATCCCCCCAAAATTCCCCAAAATCTCAAATCCCCCCCTGCTGTTTCCCCAGCAGCCGCGTCTGGATTTTGGATCCCCTAAAWCCTGGGATTTGGGATCGCCCTAAATCCGGGGTTTGGGATCCGGGGTTGGGATGAGGGAAAGGGGAACGGGAGCCCCTAAATTGGGGATTTGGGATCCCCTAAATTGGGAATCCTCCAAAGCTGGGATTTGGGAATCCTGGCCCAGGATGAGGGAAGGGGAAATGGGATCCCCTAAATCTGGGATTTGGGATTTGGGATCTGGGATTCGGGAAGGAGGATGGGATCCCCTAAAGCCGGGTTTGGGATCCAGGGCTCGCAGCGTTCCCAGTTCCCACTGGGCTGTCCCGAAATTCCCAGTATTCCCAGTTCAGGAGGCACAGGGACCTTTATTGAGCCGTGACCTCGGGGACACCGCGGGGACAGCCCAAGGCCCAGCCGGGACCCCCCCGGATTCCCCAAAAATTCCCAAAAAATTCCCAAGGAATTCCCGGGGGCAGGGACCAGCCCCTAGCCCCGAGCTGGGAGCGCTGGGGTCTCTGTCCTGGGGGTGACATTGGGGACCCCCTGTCCCCGTGTCCCCCTGCCGGGGGTGGCACTGCCATCCCCCCGTCCCCACCCCCGGGCGTTTGGGATGGGATTCCTGAGTTGGGATGGGATTCTTGGACCTGGGATGGGATTCCTGGATCTGGGACGGAGATCTGGGATGGGATTCGTGAGCTGGGATGGGATTCCTGGATTTAGGATGGGATTCCTGATCTGGGATGGGATTCCTGAACTGGGACAGGGATCTGGGCCTTGGATCAGGGATCCTGGTGATGTTTCCCGGACCTGGGGCCGGGTCTCTCCTGGATCCCAGGGCAGGGATGGGATTCCCATGGGATCGGGGCCATCCCAAGGGGTCCCTCAGCCCCCCATCCCATCCAGGGAATTAAAAATTCCCGGGAATCTGAAGGAGCAGAGCCCCCCTTGAGCTGTGTCCTCAGCTCATTCCCGGATTTTGGGGATCCTGGGATCTTCCTCCTCATCATCCTCATCCCTGGGAATTCCCAGCCCCTGGAGCTGATCCCAAATCCCTGCTCTGGGATTTCCCAGCTGGTGGATCCCAGTTTGGGATTCCTGGGATTTCTGACCCATCAGGGTTCTTTTCCCATCCCATTTTTTTCCAGAATTCCGGGGTTTTAGGGGTCAGAGGGGCTCGGGGAGCCTGAAGTGGGAAAAATGGGAAAAGAGGATCCGGAACCTTCGGAAGGAGCCTCGGGAAAAGGCCCTGGAAAAATTCAAATTGGGATTTGAATTGGAATTCAGATTGGGATTTTAATTGGAATTCAGATTGGCATTTTAATTAAGACTTTAATTGGGATTTTAATTGGAATTCAAATTGGGATTCAGCCCCCAAAATTCCCTGGATCTGAGGTGGATTCACTAAAAACTCCCCCTGGAATGTGAGGAGGAGGAAGGACCTTGGGGCTGTGGAGATAGCCCAAAGAATTCYGGAAGAATTCCTGTTTATCTCCAAGGATTTAACCCCATCCTGCCCGGAGCCGACGGGAACGGGAGAAGCAGGAAAAGTCAAGGCTGGAGTTTAAACTCGGTTTTAATGAAGGCAACGAGAGGCAGAAAAAGGAGGGAAAACATTCCAGGGGAGAAAACATTCCATAAAAAACATTCTAGGGGAAAACATCCCAGGGGAAAAGCTCCAGTGAAAACATTCCCTAAAAAACATTCCAGGGGAAAAATATCCCAGGGGAAACATTCCATAAAAAACATCCCAGGGGAAAAACTCCAGTGAAAACATTCCATGAAAAACATCCCAGGGAAAACATTTCCCTGCCAGCGGAGCAGGAGGTTGAGCCAGGCTTAGTCCAGCCTGAAATCTCTAAACGTGCCCCAGGCCTGGCTTAAAGCTTCATCAGTYCTAAAAGGTCCCAAATCCAGCCTAAAACCTGTCCCAGTCCTGCCTAAAACCTGCCACAGTCCAGCCTAAAGCCTCTCCCAGGCCTAAAACCTCGCTCGGTCCCACCTAAAATCTCTCCCCGGCCTAAAGTCCCTCAGTCCTGACTTAAATCTTCACCAGTTCTAAAAGGTCCCAGATCTCACCTAAAATCCCCACCCAGTCCTGCTTAACAGAGCCCCAGTCCGGTCTAAAACCTCTCCCAGGCCTGAAGCTCTGCTCAGCCCTGCCCAAAAGCCCCCAGCCCCACCCTAAAGCCTCTCAGTCCCAATCCTGGATCCCAAATCCCAATCTCAATCCCAGATCCCAGCTCCCACTCCTGAYCCCAGCTCCTGATCTTGGTTCCTGATCCCAGTGCTGGCTCCCAACCCTTGGTCCCAGCTCCCAAATCCCAATCCCAGATCCCAATCCAGAAGCTCAATCCCAATCCCGGCTCCCAGATCCTCATCCTGGATCCCAGATCCTAATCCCAGATTCCAGCTCCCAATCCTGGCTCCTGGATCCCGAGCTCAAATCCAAGATCCCAATCCTAGCTCCGGGCTCCTGATCCCAGATCCCAGTCCTGGCTCATGATCTCAGATCCTCACACCAGATCCCAGCTCCCAATTCTGGCTTTGGATCCCAGCTCCCAGATCCTGATCCCAATCACAGATCCCGATCCCAGATCCCAATTCTAACTCCCAGATCCTGATTCCCATCCCAGCTCCCTGATCTTGGGTCCCAATCCCAATTCCCGGATCTTGGTTCCTGATCTCAATCCCAGCTCCCAGATATTGGTTCCTGATCCTAGATCCCAGATCCCAATCCCGGCTCCCATATCCTGATCCTAACTCAGACGTCCTGATCCCAATCCCAGCTCCCAGATCTTGGTTCCTGATCCCAGATCTTGGTTCCCAATCCCAGCTCCCAGATCTTGGTTCCCGATCCCAATCCCGCTCCCAGATTTTGGTTCCCGATCCCAATCCCAGCTCCCAGATCTTGGTTCCTGATCCCGATCCCAGCTCCCGGATTTTGGTTCCCGATCCCGCTCCCAGATTTTGGTTCCCGATCCCAATCCCGGATTGCCATCCCAGCTCCTACCCGAGCGCGTCCTGCACCTGTTGCCGGTATCCCTCCAGGATCTCCATGGCGCGCAGCCGCTGGAGCTCGTTCTCCTTCCCATCCCCATGCCCATTCCCTTTCCTTTTCCCTTTCCCGCCCCAATCCCCGTTCCCGCACCCGGGGGATTCCCAGCGCACCTCCAGCGGCAGCCCGGGCACGCAGAGCAGCGCTCCCAGCTCCTCCTCCCGCAGCCCCTGGGCCGCCATTCCCGCCCGGAGCAGCGGCAGCGCGGCCGCCCAGCCCCGCCCGAGCGCCCGCGCCACCCTGGCCAGCCCCGGCACGGCCTCCGCCGGCTCCGCGTGCTCCAGGCGCCCGTGGCGGCCCAGCAGGGGCGGCCGCCGCAGCAGCTCCCACAGCCAGGCGGGCTCGGGCTCCAGCAGCACCGCGCCCACCCTCCCGAACCGCCCGAACACCTCCCGCAGCAGCACCTGGCACACCTCGGGCCGGGCGGGCTCCCGCAGCGGGAAGGCGTCCAGCCAGCCCGAGAGCTCGTCCCGCACCAGCAGCAGCGCCCGGAACCCCTCGGGGCTCTGCGGCAGCGCCGCGCAGAGGCTGAGCCGCAGCCGGGACCAGGGGCCCCGCTCCCGCTGCGGGGCCGGCTCGCCGTCGGCACCGGGACGCCCGTCCTGGCACTCGGGGCAGCGCCGCACCCAGCGCGCCACGTCCTCGCGCACGCCGCTCCAGGAGCGCACCTGCAGCACGCGGCGCAGCGTTTCCTTGACGCCCTCGTGGCGCCGGCGGTGGCACTGCGCCACGATCTCCTGCCGCTCGCTCGCCGACGGCTCCCACTCCTTCCAGCTGCCCACGGGGTTCTCGGCCACGGCCCTGGCTCTGGCGGTCGCCTCCTGCATCCATCTCCTCTCGTCCGGCGCCGCGTTGCCCTGCGTTCCCACCTGGCGGATCTGCAGCATTCCCGGGAAGGAGTGCAGCCAGCGCAGCACCTCGAGCACCGTGTCCCTGCCGCAGCGCCAGCCCCGCAACCGCCGCTCCAGCCTCGCCGCCAGCCTGGGCGAGCTGGAATAGAGGAACAGCGGGCGGCAGCTCCGGTGCTGCTCCAGCAGCTCCYGCAGCGCCTCCAGCGCCGCCTCCTCCTCCTCAGGGCCCCGCCGCAGCCCCAGCAGCCACCGCTCCTCCAGGCTGACGGCGGCGAAGGCCACGGACTGTTTTCCAGACGATCCCTTCTCCAGGGCCAGGAACCAGACGTTGGCTTTGGGAATGTCGGCAGGCAGCTGCCGGAGCACCGGGGCCAGCGGGATCGACACCCATTGGGATTCCCACAGCTCCGGGGACAGCGGGATCGACATGGTTTGGCATTCCTGCCGCTCCGGGCCCTTGGTGGTCACCAGCAGCCTCCATCGCTCCGGGAGCTCGGAGTCGCCGGCGTAGCTGTCGAGCAGCGGCTCGCCCCGGAGCAGGTAACGCCCGGCGGGCCCCCGGATGAGGATGGGAGCCGGCCCCGTGAGTTCCTTGAAGGCCTGGACAGCCCGGACRGCCGCCAGGCACGCGGCGTCCTGCGGGGCCCAGCTCTGGCCGCTGAGCTTGTGGGAGCAGTGCCGCACCGGGAGCAGCGCTCCCTCCTTCTCCTGCAGCAGCACGGCTCCCACCGTGCGCTCGTGCACCGACAGCCGGATCACGAAGGGCCGGCATTTGAAAGGGAAGAGCAGGGCGGGCGCCGCCTTCAGAGCCTCCTTCAGCTGCCGCAGCTGCTCCCGACCCTCCCGTTCCCATTCCTGCTGCCACGCCCGTTCCCGCTCCCCTGCCCACCTCTCCGGCACCGCCAGGCCCTGCAGCGGCAGCGCCAGCTCCAAGTAGTCGGCGATGAATTCCTTCAAATCGTTGAACTTGCCGAGGACGGAGCGGAGCCGGGCGGGATTCCAGCGCCCGGCAGCGTCGCAGACCTGGCAGATCTGCCGCAGCTTCTCGTGGGGCACRCGGCGCCCCGCGGCGCTCAGGGTCATGCCCAGGTAATTCACCTCGGGCTGCACCAGCTGCGCCTTGGCGCGGTTCACTTTGAAGCCGG
Source organism: Sporophila hypoxantha (assembly GCA_002167245.1). Lineage (NCBI taxonomy): Eukaryota > Metazoa > Chordata > Aves > Passeriformes > Thraupidae > Sporophila > Sporophila hypoxantha. The sequence goes on from NDFG01000016.1 coordinate 87,998, forward strand.
TGCTCTGGATCAGCTGCAGCACGCGGCGGGTCCGGAACCGCAGCTGCCGCCGGCGCTTCCCGGTGATCAGGATGTCGTCGGAGTAGTGGAAGACGTTGCGGGCGACGTCAGGGTGCAGCTGGGCCAGCATGGCGGCCACGCGGCGGTGCAGGATGGAGCGGGTGCCGCGGAACTTCGGCGGCAGCCGTGTGAACAGGAACTGCTGGCCCCGGAAGGTGAAGGCGAAGCGGTGCCAGCACTCGCGGGCCAGCGGGATGGCGAGGCAGGCGTCGGACAGGTCCAGCACGGAGAAGAAGCGGCTGCGGGGGTTGATGGAGGTCAGGAGCCGGTGCCGGTCCAGCGGCTCCTGGGGCTCCACGGGGGTGGCGTCGTTGAGGGCGGCGCAGTGCAGGCTCAGGCGGACGCCGCGCCCGTGTGGTTTTTGGTAGAGAATCAAGGGATTGTTGGATTCGGAGGTGCCCTCCACCACGATTCCCTGCTTCAGGTACTCCTGCAGCAGCTCTGCCATCTGCCTCTCCTCGTGCGGGCTCAGCCGGCGCTGCTGCTGGAAGGGCACCGGGTCCCCGTGCAGCTCCTCCTCCTCGGCCACCCGCCCGCAGTCCAGCCAGGAGCGCGCCCACACCTCCGGGAACCTCAGCTCCAGGCGGCTGGGAGCCTGCACGGCGTTCACCATGGGCTGATCCTGATCCTGCTCCTGATCCTGCTCCTGCTCCAAGCCCGAGTCATCCTCTGCGCTCTCGGCGTTCCCGACGACCTTCAGCATACCAAGGAAGCACCTGTAATTCCCGCTGGGAATGTCGCAGTCTGGGCTGGCTCCAGAGCTGTGCTCCCAGCCCGAGTCCTCCTCCGCACTCTCAGTGCTCCCGCTGGCTCTCAGCATTCTGAGGAGGCTCCGGTAATTCCCACCGGGAGTGTCGCTGTCTGGGCTGGCCCCAGAGCCCTGCTCCTGGTCCGAGCTTGAGCCCGAGCTGGAGCCGGAGCCGGAGCCTGAGCTCTCCGCCGTGCTCTCAGTGCTCCCGCTGGCTCTCAGCATTCTGAGGAGGCTCCGGTAATTCCCACCGGGAGTGTCGCTGTCTGGGCTGGCCCCAGAGCCCTGCTCCTGGTCCGAGCTTGAGCCCGAGCTGGAGCCGGAGCCGGAGCCTGAGCTCTCCGCCGTGCTCTCAGTGCTCCCGCTGGCTCTCAGCATTCTGAGGAGGCTCCGGTAATTCCCGCCGGGAATGCCGCGGTCCAGGCTGGCTCCGGAGCCCCGCTCCCGCCGGGCGCTGCCGATCCCCGGCCCCTCGGGGTAGCTGCAGAGGGGCGTCCCCGCGATGCGCCGCGCCAGCCCGGCCGCCAGCTCCGCCGTGGGCTTCCCTTCCCAGCTCTGCATGTCCTCTCCCAGCTGGAGCAGCCTCTGCCAGAGCCACTCCCTGCGCTCCGCTCCCGACGGAGGCTCCGTCCSTCTGTCCCTTCCAGGGGTGGTGGCAGCGGCCGTGTCCCTCCCYYGGCTCTGGGAATTGCTGCTGGGCTCTCCCTCCTCATCCTCCCCRCTGACAACCCAGAACGTGGGAACACAAACAAGCCGGTCCATCCCTTCCCTGGGCACATTCCCATTGTGGAGGGCACTGTCCTTGTCCTGGCTCTGGGAATTGCTGCTGGGCTCTCCCTCCTCATCCTCCCCGCTGCAAACCCAGACCGTGGGCACGCACACGGGCTGATCCATGCCATCCTTAGGCACATTCCCATTGTGGAGGGCACTGTCCTTGTCCTTGTCCGTGTCCCTACCCCGGCTCTGGGAATTGCTGCTGGGCTCTCCCTTCTCATCCTCCCTTTTGGCAGCCCAGACCGAGGGCAGGCGCACGGCCCGATCCATCCCTTCCCTGGGCACATTCCCGTTCTGGAGGGCAGTGGCAGTGCCCATGTCCCGGCTCTGGGAATTGCTGCTGGGCTCTCCCTCCTCATCCTCCCTGCGGCCAGGCCCCGGGTGTGGATCGGAGGCGGGGCCGGGGCCCGACGCCCGAGGCCGATCTGTCCCTTCCTTAGGCACATTCCCATTCCATGTGGCACTGCCCATGTCCCTGCTCTGGAAATTCTGGGAAATGCTGCTGGGCTTTCCTTCCTCATCCTCCCTTTTGGCAGCCCAGACCGAGGGCAGGCGCACGGCCCGATCCGTCCCCCAGCTCGGCACATTCCCATTCCATGTGCACTGCCCCATGTCCCTGCTCTGGAATTCTGGGGAATGCTGCTGGGCTTTCCCTCCTCATCCTCCCTTTTGGCAGCCCAGACCGAGGGCAGGCGCACGGCCCGATCCGTCCCTTCCCTCGGCACATTCCCATTCTGGAGGGCAGTGCAGAAGTCCTTGTCCTTGCTCCAGGAATTGCTTGCTGGGGCTCTCCCCTCCTCAATCCTGCCGCTTGACAACCCAGAATGTGGGCACGCACACGGGCTGATCCATCCCTTCCCTGGGCAACATTCCCATTGCGGGGTGGCAGTTGCCAGAGTCTATGTCCCGGCTCCGGGAATTGCTGCTGGGCTCGTCCCTCCTCATCCTCCCTGCGCGCCAGCCGGGTGGGATTCGGAGGCGGGGGCCGGGGCCCGACGCCGAGGCCGATCTGTCCCTTCCTTGGGCACATTCCCATTCCGGGGGGCACTGTCCTTGTCCATGTCCTGGCTCTGGGAATTGCTGCTGGGCTCTCCCTCCACATCCTCCCTTCTGACAACCCAGAGTGTGGGAATGGACACGGGCCGATCTGTCCCTTCCCTGGGCACATTCCCATTGCGGGTGGCAGTGCCCATGTCCCGGCTCCGGGAATTGCTGCTGGGCTCTCCCTCCTCATCCTCCCTGTTCCCAGCCCCGGGTGGGAGCGGGGCCCGACGCCGAGGCCGATCCGTCCCTTCCCTGGGCACATTCCCGTTCCTGGCCTGCCGTGGGACACCCGGCTTGTCCCCAGTGTCCTTCCCGAGGCCTTGGATCCCGCTGGGGCTGCTCCTCACCTGCGGCTGCGGCTGCCGGCTCCCGGCGGCTCCGGGGGGACCCTCCGGGAGAGCTCCGCGATCCCCGGCTCCGGGGGGACCCTCCGGGCGCCTCCTCCTCCAGGGCGGGAAGCAGAACATGGCTCCGGAAAGCGGAACAGGAACAGGGCCTCCTCTCCTCGCCGGGGCTGCTGGCGGTGCCCCGGCAGTGACAAAAGTGTCCCGGGAATTCCGGCAGGCCCGGGGGTGTCCCAGGGATGTTCCGGGGGTGTCCTGCGAATTTTCTCAGTCCACGAGTGTCCCAAGAGTGTCCCAAGAATTTTCTCAGTCCAAGAGTGTCCCAAGAGTGTCCCAAGAATTTTCTCAGTCCCAAGAGTGTCCCAGGAATTTTCAGAGTCCCAAAAGTGGCCCAGAAATTCCAAAAGCGGCCCGGGAATTCCAACAGTCCCGAGGATGTTCCGGCGATGTGCCAGGGATGTCCCGAGGGTGTCCCAGGAATTTTCTCAGTCCCAAAAGTGTCCCAGGAATTTTCTGAGTCCCAAGAGTGTCCAAAAGTGGCCCAGAAATTCCAAAAGCGGCCCGGGAATTCCAACAGTCCCGAGGATGTTCCGGCGATGTGCCAGGGATGTGACCCGATGGGTGTCCAGGAATTTTCTCAGTCCAAAAGTGTTTGTCCCAGGAATTTTCTGAGTCCAAGAGTGTCTCAGGAATTTTCTGCAGTCCAAGAGTGTCCCAGGAATTTTTCTGTAGTCCCAAGAGTGTCTCAGGAATTTTCTGAGTCCCAAGAGTGTCCCGGGAATTTTCTCAGTCCCAAAGTGTGTCCCAGGAATTTTCTCAGTCCCAAAGTGTCCCAGGAATTTTCTGAGTTCCAAGAGTGTCCCAGGGAATTTTCTCAGTCCACGAGTGTCCCGAGGAATTTCTCTCAGTCCCAAAGGTGTCCCAGGAATTTTCTCATCCCAAAGCGTGTCCGTGGGAATTTTCTCGAGTCCCACGAGTGTCCCGGGAATTCCGGCAGCCCGGGATGCCCCGCGCTGTCGCAGCCGCCGCCGCCCGACGGTTCCGCGCCCGGGGGAGAAGAGGAAGTTGGGGACGAGGAGGAGGAGGAGGGTGAGGAGGAAGGTGCGCGCTCTTTCCGGGGCCACCGAGGTTCCACGCGCCGGCCCCGCTGCCGCCTCGGTGATTTCCCGGCCGGCGGTATTCCCGATCCCAGGGAACGGCCCCGCGTCCGCCGGAGCTGCGGGAGCAGCGAGACACAAACTTTAATGAATTCAGCGATTTCAGAGGAGCTTTAGTCAGAGATAAGCTTTGCTGGAGGTAATTAAAATAAACGGGCAGGCCTTGATGAAGTTTAAGAGGTGGTTAAACTAATAATAATTGCTTGTCAGCACAGTGTTGGGTTAGCTGGGTTTGTAATGAATTTAGAGATTGATAAATCGCTTTTGGGAACATTAAGACAATTGTAGAGAACATGAGACAAATTCCTCTGTTCTGAAACCAAACGAAGTCGGGAACGGGCGCTCTCCCAAGGGATTCAATTTGTCAGATTTGCATCGGAAAGCAGAAAAGTCAGAACGAGGAAAACTCCATTTACTTCCTCATTTTGGGACCCCTCCCATGAAGGGACCACCGACCCATTTTAAGGAACAAACTGCGCATGGCTTAACAACTTTTGAACTAATTAGCATGCTTTTAATGCGCTTTTGAACTAATTTACCGAAGTCCTGAATATTTGTATTTTGGGTATTCAATACTTGTACGGGTAAAAGGGCTCTGGAGTCACCTGTGAATTGCGGTGTGAATTTTTGGGAGCTATCCCGCAATAAACATAAATAAACATATAATTTCTAAACTCTAAGCTGTCAGAGAGTTTTTTGTCCCTGGACAGCCGGATATCGGTACTGGATCGATATCGATATCCATATTTTTTAATCAATCACCAGAGCGGCAGTGAACCCCCCCCCCCCAT
>NDFG01000016.1:96749-108210 GCA_002167245.1 Sporophila hypoxantha
CCAAAGAGTTGGCCAAGAAATTCCAAAAGCGGCCCGGGAATTCCAACAGTCCCGAGGATGTTCCGGCGATGTGGCCAGGGATGTCCCGAGGGTGTCCCAGGAATTTTCTCAGTCCCAAAAGTGTCCAGGAATTTTCTGGAGTCCCAAGAGTGTCTCAGGAATTTTCTGAGTCCCAAGAGTGTCCCAGGAATTTTTCTGAGTCCCAAGAGTGTCTCAGGAATTTTCTGAGTCCCAAGAGTGTCCCGGGAATTTTCTCAGTCCCAAAGGTGTCCCAGGAATTTTCTCAGTCCCAAAAGTGTCCCAGGAATTTTCTGAGTCCAAGAGTGTCCCAGGGATTTTTCTAGTCCCACGAGTGTCCCAGGAATTCCTCTCAGTCCAAAGGTGTCCCAGGAATTTTCTCACTCCAAAGGTGTCCCGGGAATTTTCTCAGTCCCACGGAGTGTCCCGGGAATTCCGGCAGGCCCGGGATGTCCCCGCGCTGTCGCAGCCGCCGCCGCCCGACGGTTCCGCGCCGCGGGAGGGAAGAGGAAGTTGGGGACGAGGAGGAGGAGGAGGGTGAGGAGGAAGGTGCGCGCTCTTTCCGGGGCCACCGAGGTCACCGCGCCGGCCCCGCTGCCGCTCGGTGTATTCCCCGCGGCGGATTCCCGATCCCAGGGAAACGGCCCCGCGTCCGCCGGAGCTGCGGGAGCAGCGAGACACAAACTTTAATGAATTCAAGCGATTTCAGAGGAGCTTTTTAGTCAGAGATAAGCTTTGCTGGAGGTAATTAAAATAAACGGGCAGGCCTTGATGAAGTTTAAGAGGTGGTTAAACTAATAATTAATGCTTGTCAGCACAGTGTTGGGTTAGCTGGGTTTGTAATGAATTTAGAGATTGATAAAATCGCTTTTGGGAACATTAAGACAATTGTAGGAACATGAGACAAATTCCTCTGTTCTGAAACCAAACGAAAGTCGGGAACGGGCGCTCTCCCAAAGGGTATCAATTTGTCAGATTTGCATCGGAAAGGCGAGAAAGGTCAGAACGAGGAAAACTCCATTTACTTCTCATTTTGGGACCCTCCCATGAAGGGACCACCGACCCATTTTAAGGAACAAACTGCGCATGGCTTAACAACTTTTAGAACTAATTAGCATGCTTTTAATGGCTTTTGAACTAATTTACCGAAGTCCTGAATATTTGTATTTTGGGTATTCAATACTTGTACGGGTAAAGAAGGGCTCTGGAGTCACCTGTGAATTGCGGTGTGAATTTTTGGGAGCTATCCCGCAATAACATAAATAAACATATAATTTCTAAACTCTAAGCTGTCAGAGAGTTTTTGTTCCTGGACAGCCGGATATCGGTACTGGATCGATATCGATATCCATATTTTTTAATCAATCACCAGAGCCGGCAGTGACCCCCCCCCCCATGCCCGGCATCCCGGCACGGCCGCCCCTCCCCCATCGCCCTGCACCCCAAATTTCCCCTCCCCCCGTTCCTGTGGGGCTGAGCCCCCCCAAACGGGGGCAGCGACCCCCGGGATCCGGGAAGGGAAAAGGAACCCCCGGGAGGAGGCGCGTCCGCAGAACGCTGGGAAACCCCGGCCCGACGGGTCCCGACATGTCCGGACATGGCCCCACGTGTCGCGACATGGCCCCCGCGGAGCGCGACCCGGGAGCGACCGGCCCGGCCCGATCCCGGGATCTCCCCGCATTCCCGGGGTCCCCCCGCATTCCCGGGATCTCCCCCTGCATTCCCGGGCTCCCGCTCCCATTCCCGGAATTCCCCCTCCCATTCCCGGATCCCGCAGCCCCCCGAGTGTCCCGTACCCGCTCCGGGGTCCGCAGCCGGGCCGGGGGTTCCCGGTACCGGTGCCGATCCTGGTCCCGATCCCGGTCCCGATCCCGGTCCCGGTCCCGATCCCGATCCCGGTCCCGATCCTGGTCCCAAACCGGATCCGAGTCCCCACGGGACGGGGGCGGTCCCGGCCCCGCCCCGCCCCCTGCCCGCTGTCCCGGTTCCCATTGGTCTCCGGGAATGACGGACGGCCCGGGCGGGACCCTTGGGGGGGCCGTGCCTCAGTTTCCCCCTGGAATGTGCAGCTCCGGGAAGGGGCGGGAATTTGGGACGGGGGGGGAGGGGCTGTGCCTCAGTTTCCCCGAGGAGCGCGGCAGCCCCAGGAAGGAGCGGGAATTTGGGGCAGGAATTTGGGGGATCCCAGGATTGTGGGGGCTGTGCCTCAGTTTCCCCAGGAATGCCGCAGGAAGAGGCGGGAATTTGGGGGATCCGGGGTTGGAGGGAGAGTTGTGCCTCAGTTTCCCCCTGGAATGCGGCAGCCCCAGGAAGGAGCGGGAATTTGGGGGGTCCGAGTTTGGGGGGGGAGTTGTGCCTCAGTTTCCCCAGGAAAGTGGCAGCTCCGGGAAGGAGGGAGAATTCGGGATGGGAATTTGGAGCGGGAATTTCAGAGATGCCAGGATGTTGGGGGTCTGTGCCTCAGTTTCCCCGGGAATGCTGCAGTAAAGAGCCGGAATTTGAGGGATACCAGCATGAAGGGGGTTTTGTGCCTCAGTTTCCCCCTGGAATGCGGCAGCCCCAGGAAGAAGCGGGAATTTGGGGCGGGAATTTGGGGGATCCCAGGATTGGGGGTCTGTGCCTCAGTTTCCCCTGGAATGCTGCAGTAAAAAGCCGGAATTTGAGAGATCCCAGGTTGAAGGGGGTTTCGTGCCTCAGTTTCCCCAGGAATGTGCAACTCCAGGAATTTGGGGGATCCCGGTGTAATATGTGATGTAAATCAATTCATGGTTAAGGGGAAAATGTATCAAATGATAAATTGTAAAATAAATTAAATATCCAACGGGCCTCTGACCAAGGAGAGCCCAGAGACAGATTGCCTCACCGAAGTTACTGTAATATGGAATGTAAAAGAATTCATGCTGAGGGGTGTAATATGAGATGTAAAGTAATTCATGCTTAGGTGGGAAATGTATAAAATAAAAATTGTAAAATACATTTAACATCCAGCGGGCCTCTGACCATGAGTAACCCAGAGACAGATTGCCACAGCGAAGCTGCTGTAATATGTAATGTAAAATAATTCATGCTTAAGGGGAAAATGTATAAAATGATAAAATGTAAAATAAATTCAGCATCCAACGGGCCTCTGACCATGAACTGAGTTTCTAATCACAAAAATAAAATCTTTTGCATTTGTTAATTATGGATTTCTTCGTTGTTAATTTATAACATGAACAGAGGGAGAGAGTGTGGTGCAATAAGGTTGGATCTGTGTTCACCCAGCGCCGACCCCAGGGCCCGACGCTGCGTCCTTTGGCTGTGACTTTTGAGAGAAGTGAGTTTTTTAGTCACAAAAAATAAATTTTTGCATTTATTAAATTGGCTTTCCTATTGATCATTTATAATATGAACAGAGGGAGATCTGGTTTGATAGAGGTTGGATCTGAGTTCATCCAGGTGCCGATCCTGAGCTCAACTCTGTCCCTTTGGCTGTGACTTTTGAGAACTGAATTTTTAGTCACAAAAATTTAAATTTTTTCACATTAATTAAATTGGCTTTCTGATTGATAATTTATAACATGAAAAACAGGAGGGGATTGTTAGAGGACTGGTATAGTGCCAGAGGTCATTTTGACCTCCTCCCGTTAGCTGAAAGAGTTTGGCAACTAGAAATTCAGCTAACGAGCTATGTATTCCTTGAGCAGGGATGTGGGGATTAAAAACATCATTAGAAGAAGAAAATCTAACTCTCAAGGAATGTAAACACGAAAGTAGAGCTGGCATGTACAAGATAACCAATAACTTGCTTAGGTTACAGAATATGTATTAGCTTATTATCTTACTATATAAAAGTCTGATTCTCTAATCAATAAATCGAAGCTTGCTGTTCTATCACATTCATGGCTCCGAGTTTTCCCTCGCCATTAGACAACAGGGGATCCAATGCGATAGAGGTCGGATCTGTGTTCACCCAGTGCCAACCCTGGGCTCAACTCTGTTCCTTTGGCTGTGACTTTTGAGAACCGAACTTTTAGTCACGAAAATAAAATCTTTCGCATTTATTAATTTGGATTTCTGGCTGATAATTTATAACGTGAACAGAGGGAGATTTGATGTGATGGAGGTCGGATCTGGGCTCACTGTCCTGGGTTGACTATATGATGCTTTTATCCCCAATCGTCTCATTTGTTTATGCTGAATAATAATAAGGTTTGCACCTTTAAGACTTGTTGCAGAGAGACTCACCCAGCGCCCATCCTGACGCTGTCCCTTTGGCTGGTTTTGAGAACGGAATTTTTAATCGCGAAAATAAAATCTTTTGCATTTGTTGATTTGGATTCCTGGCTGATCATTTATAACACCCAGGAATGTGTCAGCTCCAGGAAGGAGCGGGAATTTGGGGTGGGAATTTGGAGGGAGGGGGGTGGGGGTGATAAATCGATATGATTTGTGCTAAATTGTAATTATATATCTAAATAATTTAGAATATAAAGAAATATATATTTTTGCATATATTATTATATACATATTAATAGAAATATTTTTATCTATATTATCTATATAATATATAGATAAAATATCTTTATATTATATATAATATATAATTATATATAAATATATCTAATATATATATTAAAATATATATTTTAATATTTTAAAATATATTCTTATATAATATATTTATAAATACTTTTTTGTTATTACCTATTATAAAGTAGAAAAGAAAAAGTATATGTGATTAGTGTGATAAATGGATATGGTTCGTGCTGACTAAATTGTAACTATACCAGTATTTTAGAAAATAGAAATACATATGTATATAATTACATACATATTAGAATAGATATTTGATATAAATCTATATTATATATGGATAAAAATATACATTATGTATAATATAATTACAGATATTGATATATATCTAATATATATTAGAAAAATTAAATAATATAATATAATGTAATGTAATATCATATCATATCATATCATATCATATCATATCATATCATATCAAACAATATCATATCATATCATATCGTATCATATCATATAATATCATATCATATCATATATACAATATAATATAATATAATTAATATAAATTTAAAATACTTTTTTTATTACTTATAATAACATCACAGATGTTTCATGTGAAAATCAGGACCCAGGTGGAATATTGGGATAAACAAGATCCCAAATCTGATCCTGGCCTTGGGACGGACAAAGTCGGGACAATTCCAGGTTTGGAATCCAAGTTGCGATTTTATCTCTGAAATAATGAGGCTTAATTGGGGCGTAATTGCTTAATTACGTAACACAGAGCTCAGTGCGCATGCGCAGCCCAGAGAGGTTATCCAGGGGGCAGCGAGGGAGAGACAACGAGCCTTCCTCCGAAACACCCCAAAATCCAGAGCCCCAAAATCCGGGATCCCCCAAATCCAGGAGCCCCAAAATCCAGAGCCCCAAAATCCGGGATCCCCCCAAAATCCAGGACCCCAAAATCCAGAGCCCCAAAATCCGGGATCCCCCCAAAATCTAGGAGCCCCAAAATCCGGCATCCGCCCAAAATCCAGAGCCCTCAAAATCCAGGACCCCAAAATCCAGAGCCCCAAAATCCAGGAGCCCCAATAGTCCAAGCTGCAGGAATGGACCCCAAAAATCCAGGATTCCCAAAAATCCAGGAGCTCAAAATCCAGGAGTCCCAAAATCCAGCATCCCCCCAAAATCCAGGGAGCAGGAATGGACCCCCAAAATCTAGGACACCCAAAAATCTGGGAGCCCCCAAAATCCGGGAGCCCCCAAAATCCAGGATGTAGGAATGGATCCCCAAAATCCAGTACCCCTAAAAATCCAGGATCTCCAAAAGTCCCGGAGCCCCAAAAATCCAGGACCCCCAAAAATCCAGGATCCCCAAAATCCCGGGTGCAGGAATGGACCTCCAAATCCAGGATCCCAACAATCCAGAAGCACCAAAATCCAGGATCCCCCAAAATCCCGGGTGCAGGGCCGTGCTCCTTGCTGGCAGGGACTGAATTCTCTTCTGTTTGCTCAAAAAGGAAAAAAGCTCCGAGGTTTCTTTAATTTGGTAAAAAAAGGACAATTCGTGAGACTTTTAGGACTTCACTTGAAACTTGAGAGTTGTTAATTAGAGGCTGAAAGGTTTTGCTGAGGTAATTCACTAGAAATGGATGAGAACAAAAGAAATAATCACTTATCATGTGTTATAGAAATAGTATGTTGTAATTATGTTATGTTATGTTATGTTATGTTATGTTATGTGCATTATATATATAGTGTATTATATATTTTATATATACAATATTATATATAGTATATTATGTATAACATAAAGAGTATGAATGTATATAAATATTGTAAGATTATATTATACTATATGTTATATACAAAGTATATTATATATTATATATATTAACTTATTCTATACAGTAAATGATAATATAATAATTGTAATTAATGTAATGTAATTAATGTATATAATATATATGTTTATTATATATTATATTTATATATATTATATTATATTATATATATTATACTTATATTATATTATATTATAGTATATTATATTATTATATTATATTACATTATACTTACTATTCTATGTAGTGTATATAATAGATAAATCGTATATATAATATGTACTAGTCTTATATATGGCATGTTATACAATATAGATTTAGTATATTACATCTATATTACATATTATTTTAATATACTTATATAGTATATGTAGCAGCTATTAGTTATCGTATATTATGTATGTATAATATAAGATAATCTTATAATCATAATAATAATATAATATAATATAATATAATGATACAATAATATAATATATAATAGATAAATATAATATAATATATATAATATAATATAATATAATATAATAACAATATAATATAATATAACATAACATAATAATATTGCATTACATGATATTATATTATATTATATTATATTATATTAATTATATTACATTATATGTATTATATTATAGTAACATAGATTTCAAGAATCGAAAATAGGAGAAGGATTTACAGGAAACTATTGACGAATCTCTATTAGCATACAGTATATAAATAGTGTGAAAAATGCATATTATCTGATTGGCTCTTGGCAAATATTAAATTAACAATTAAAATTAATAAAAATTAATTAGTATTACATAGTGATTAAATTGAATACTATATGTGTTATGTTGGAACGTTATGCTGTATTAATCTCTTTTAATTAGTGCTGTATTAATCTATTTTAATTAGTGCTGTATTAATCTCTATTAAGCAGCGTGGTAAATACAGTTTTTAGGCTGTAAAATAACATTGAATTAGAAACTCTGTCATGTAAGAGACTTYTTGTAACTCACACAAAAATTGAAAGAGATAACCAAGAAATTCTTCACATTGGCACGGAGATAACAGCAGCAGACACCAAGGTCCCGAGACGAGAATTTATTTTCTCCTTATCGGGAAAACCCAGAGCTCGAGGAGCAAAAGGTTYATTTACAGGATGGGTGGGGKGMAGCTGAAATTAAGGAGAAACACCCTTAGTTAAAAAAATGTTTAAGTCATGTAGGAATAAGTAAAAAAAATTATGTAATAAATGTAATAAATTATTGCTTCTAAAGGGTAATCCTTTGTTAGCAAAGATGTAAAAATCCTTTTTTGGCGGAGTGACAGGCACCCGAAAATCCGTAATTCTTTGCTTTTTATTGTTTCTTATTTTAAAGTAAATTTTAAAGCAAAAAACTTTTTATTGTTTCGTATTTTAAAGTAGATTTTCAAGTAAAAAGCTTTTTATTGTTTTGTTGTTTATTCATATCGTTGTATTATACTTATAATATTCTTAATATCCTAATTTTTATTACTAATTTATTGCCATTTTTATAACTATTTTATTACCATTTTTATTACTAATTTATTGCCATTTTAATACATATTTTATTACCATTTTTATTACTAATTTATTACCATTTTTATTACTATTTTATTACTATTTTGTTACTCTTTTATTACCATTTTTTATTACTATTTTTTAAAACTATTTTCATTATTATTTTCATTACTATTAAACTTTTAAAATTTTAACCCAAGTGAGTGGTGTTTTTCACACGGGGGAATTTGGGGTGGGAATTTTTGGGGGGGGTCCGAGGATGAGGAGGGGGAATTTGTGCCTCAGTTTCCCTCCTGGAATGCCGCAGCTCCAGGAAGGAGAGGGAATTTGGGCCGGGAATTTTGGAGGGGGCGGTCCCAGGATGTGCGGGGGGAACGTTCGTGCCTCAGTTTCCCCCGGAATGCTGCAGGAAGGAGCGGGAATTCGGGGCAAGAATTCGGGGGCGGGGATTTGGGGGGATCCTGGGATAGGGAGGGGGCGGCTGTGCCTCAGTTTCCCTCGAGGGAATTTGGGGGTCCCGGGGGAGGATCCGGGGCTGTTTTGGGGGCGGGGCGAGGCCCAACCCCGGCCCCGCCCAGCTCGGGGGGAGGGGGGCGGGGCGACCCCCCCCCGGACAGGGGCGGGAATTCATTAACAAATTAATTAATTAATATATGCCAACTCCCCCCTCCGGGCCGGCTCGGGAATCCCCGGGGCAGTTCCGGGAATTAATAAATAAATTAATTAATGAATTTGCGAACCCCCTGGGCCGGCTCGGGAATTAATAAATAAATTAATTAATTTGCGAACTTCCTCGGAGCGGGTCGGGAATGCCCGGGGCTGTTCCGGGAGTTCATTAATGACTACATTAATTAATTAGCGAGCCCCGGGCCCGCGGCCAGGCCGGGGCGGTGCCGGGGCCGTTCCAGAAAGCTCCGGGAGCGGAACGGGAGCGGGAACGGGGCGGGACCGGGAGCGGCCCGGGATAAAGCGGCACCGGAGCGGCCCCGGCCCCGGCACCGGAGCGGGACTGCGGGTACGGGACTGCGGGAACCCCGAATCCCCAAATCCCCGAACCCCAAATCCCCGAATCCCCGAACCCCCGAACCCTAAATCCCCGAACCCCCAAATCGCCGGATCCCCAAATCCCCGAACCCCGAACCCCCGAACCCCAAATCCCCGAAACCCCAAATCCCCGGATTCCTGAATCCCATATGCCTGAACCCCAAAACCCCCAACTCTCGAACCCTCGAATCCCTGAATCCCCGAAATCCCTGAACCCCGAATCCAAAGTCCCTGAATCCCGAACCCCCGAATCCCCAAATCCCTGAACTCCGAACCCCCAAATCCAAAATCCCCGAACCTCGAAATCTCAAATCCCTGAATCCCGATTTCCCCAACCTCCGAACCCCCAAATCCCCGAACTCCAAACCCCTAAGCCCCGAACCCCAAATCCCTGAACCCCCGAACCCCTAAATMTCCGATCCMCGAACCCCAAATCCCTGAACCCCCAAGTTCAAAATCCCTGAATTCCAAAATCTCTGAATCCCGAACCCCGAATCCCCGAACCCYAAATCCCCGAATCCTTGAACCCCCAAATTTCCAAACTCCAAATCTTCAAACCCCGAATCCCAAACCCCCAAACCCCAAATTCCAAGTTCCCGAATCCCCAAACCTCCGAAGCCCCGAATTCCCAAACCCCCGAACCCCAAATCCTGGAATTCCCAAATCCCAAACCTTGAACCCCGAATCCCAGATTCCCAAATTCCCGAACTCTAAATCCCGAAAGCCTCGAACCCCCAAATTTCCAAACCCCCGAGCCCCCAAATCCCTGAATCCCAAGTCCCCAAATCCCCGAACCCTCAATCCCAATTCCTCCTTTCCCCCCCTTTTTCCCCCCTCTCTCCCCCCCCTCCAGTTTTGGGGTCCCCCCGGGCGGTTTTTGGGGTGGGGGTGGAGCGGGCGGATGCTCGGCGGGAGTTTCCCACAATTCCCCGCGCCGGGCAGGACCGAGCGGNGGGGTCCCCCCGGGCGGTTTTTGGGGTGGGGGTGGAGCGGGCGGATGCTCGGCGGGAGTTTCCCACAATTCCCCGCGCCGGGCAGGACCGAGCGGGGATTTGGGATTTTGGGGGGATTATGGGGGATTTGGGATTTCGGGGGGGCGGGTTATTTGGGATTTGGGGGAGTTATTTAGGTTTTGGGGGGAGTTATTTGGGATCTGCGAGGAGTTATTTGGGATTTGGGGGAGTTATTTGGGATTTGGGAGGAGTTATTTGGGTTTTGGGGAGTTCTTTGGGATGCAGGATGGGTTATTTGGGGTTTTTGAGGTGTAGGGGGCGTTATTTGGGATTTGGGGGAGTTATTTGGGATTGGGGGGGTTATTTGGGATTTGGGGGGGAGTTATTTGGGATTTGGGATATGCGGGATCATTTCGGGTTTGGGGTGTGGGGGGTTATTTGGGATTTGGGGGAGTTCTTTGGGTTTTGGGGAGTTCTTTGGGATTTTGGGGGGAGTTCTTTGGGATTTAGGATGGGTTATTTGGGGTTTTTGAGGTGTAGGGGGCGTTATTTGGGATTTGGGGGAGTTATTTGGGTATGGGGGAGTTGTTTGGGATGTGGGATGGGGTTTTTAGGATTTGGGAGGGTATTTGGGGGGATGGTTTGGGATTTGGGCTGTGGTTTCGGGCTGTAGGATGCGGTTTTGGGATTTGAGGGGGATTGTTTGGGATGCGGGATGGGGTGGTTGGGATTTGGGGGGGTTATTTGGGGTTTTTTAGGGTTTTGTGGGGTTGTTTGGGCTGTGGGACGGGTTTTTGGGCTTTGGGTTGTGTTTTGGGTTTTTGGGCTGTGGTTTTGGGCTGGTTTTTTGGGGTTCTGGGCTGTGTTTCTGGGCTGTGTTTTTGGGCTGTTTTTGGGGGGTTTTGGGCTGTGTTTTGGGCTGTGTTTCTGGGCTGGTTTTGGGGTTTCTGGGCTGGTTTTGGGGCTGTTTTTTGGGGGTTTTGGGCTGTGTTTTTAGCTGTTTTTGGGGTTTCTGGGCTGTGTTTTTGGCTGTTTTTTTTTGGGGGGGTTCTGGGCTGTGTTTTGGGTTTCTGGCCTGTGTTTTTGGGCTGTTTTGGGGGTTTTGGGCTGTGCTTCTGGGCTGTGTTTTTGGGCTGGGTTTGGGGTTTCTGGGCTGGTTTTGGGGCTGTGTTTGAGTTTCTGGGCTGTGTTTTTGGCTGGTTTTTTGGGGTTTTTGGGCTGTGTTTTGGGTTTCTGGGCTGTGTTTTTGGCTGGCAGCGCCTGCAGTGTCACCCTGCAGTGTCACCCTGCGGTGCTGGGGGGGGTTGGGGACAGCGCCCCCCCCGCGCTGGGCCCGCATTGCACAAGGCTGGGGGGGGGGGGGCTGGGCCGGGGTTATTTGGGTTTTATTTGGGTTTTATTTGTGTTTTATTTGGATTTTATTTGGGGTTATTTGGGTTTATTTGGGTTTTATTTGGGTTTTATTTCGTTTTTATTTGGGTTTATTTGGGTTTATTTGGGTTTGGTTACTTTTATTTGGTTTTACTTGGATTCTTTTGGATTTATTTGGGTTT
>NDFG01000016.1:149569-160313 GCA_002167245.1 Sporophila hypoxantha
CACGGATCCCAGTGCCAGGGCCTGTCCCCATCCCATGGACACGGATCCCAGTGCCAGGGCCTGTCCCAATGCCATGGACACGGATCCCAGTGCCAGGGCCTGTCCCATTCCCATGGACACGGATCCCAGTGCCAGGGCCTGTCCCAGTTCATGTATCCCAGTGCCAGGGCCTGTCCCAGTTCATGGACACAAATCCCAGTGCCAGGGCCTGTCCCAGTTCATGGATCCCAGTGCCAGGGCCTGTCCCCATCCCATGGACACAGATCCCAGTGCCAGGGCCTGTCCCNTCCCAGACTGCGGGCAGGAGGATCCCTCTCAGCAGGAGCTGCGGGAGCAGCTGGAGGACGCCGTGCGCGTGGCCGAGCGCTTCACGCGCCGCTACGATTCCCTGCTCCGGGAATTCCAGGAGGAAATGCTCAACACCTCCGGCCTGCTGGACCAGCTGAACAGCCAGTTCGGCTGGGTGTCCCGCCTGGCCAACCATTCCATGGGCTCCGACGGCTTCCTGCAGGTCACCACGGTGAGGCCGGCGGGACGGGGCCGGGATCGGGGCCGGGAACGGGGGCGGGAAGGCGGAAAGTGGGACAGGGCCACAAAGGGCTCTTTGTGCTCCGGCCGGGAATCTCTTGGCAGAGCCGGACGCCGGGATGGGAGCCAAGGTCAGGGGCCCGCCTGGGGCTCTCCCGCGGCCGTCCCGACCTCGCAAATTCAGATCCTCCCACGGGATGACCCCGGTGTCCATTCCAGGTGCTGTCCAAGGCTCCGAACCCCGCGGATCCCTCGGTGCCCGGGGACACGCAGGTGACGGTGCAGCTCTTCGACTCGGAGCCGCTGGCGCTGACCGTGCCCGGGGACATCCCCTGGGACGACCCYCGCTTCATGGAGAGCGTGGCGCAGCAGGCGCTGCAGCACTTCAAGGAGAACGCCGTGTGAGTCCTGTGGGACCTTCCCAAACCCCCCTGAGGGGTAACAGCGGGCTCATCCCGGGTTTTTCCTCATTTCCAGAGAGTAGCCGGGCAATGCCGCTGCCGCCGCCCCTCCGGATCCCCCTTCCCGGGGGGAATTCTCAGCATCGCTGCCACCTCTCCCCTCCTGACCCTTCCTGCTGCCAGGACCCTGCGGGGCCCCAAATGGAAAATAAAGGTAGAGTTGAACACCCTGGAACCGCCTACGGAGCTTTTGGGATCATCCTGTGGGAAAAAGGAGGAAAAACAGCCTCGGAACTTTCCATAATTGCGTCATTGCGGAATGGWGGAGTTGAGGAATCAGGATCCGGTCCCAAATCTGATCCAGCAGGAGCTGCCCAGGATTGGGGACCTGTCCCCATCCCATGGGCACGGACCCAGTGCAGGGCCTGTCGTGCATGGACACGGATCCAGTGCCTGTCACATCCATGGGCACTCGGAATCCAGTGCCAGGGCATGTCACATCCTGTGGGACATGGATTCCAGTGCGCAGGGCCTGTCCCATCCATGGACACGGATTCCCAGTGTCAGTGCCTGTCCAGTGCATGCGCATGGATCTCCAGTGCCAGGGCCTGTCTCCATCCCATAGGACAGACAGATCAGTGCAGGGCCTGTCCCATCCATGGAACAGATCCCAGTGCCAGGGCTGTCCCATCCCATGGAACAGATCCACGATGCAGGGCCTGTCCCCATCCCATGGACACAGATCCCAGTGCAGGGCTGTCCCAGTTCATGGACACAGATCCAGTGCCAGGGCCTGTTTCCCAATTCATGGCACGATACTGCCGTGCCAGGCTGTTCCCAATCCATAGGACACAGATCCAGTGCAGGGGCTGGTCCGCAGTTCATGGACAACGGATCCCAGTGGCAGGGCCTGTCCAGTTCAATGGACATACAGATCCAGTGCAGGGCCTGTCAATTTCATGACACAGATCCAGTGCCAGGGCTGTCCCAGTTCATGGACACACGGATCCCAGTGCAGGGCCTGTCCCAGTTCATGGATCCAGTGCAGGGCCTGTCAGTTTATGGAAGGATCCAGTGCAGGACCTGTCCCAGTTCATGGATCACAGATCCAGTGCAGGGCCTGTCAGTTCATGGACACGGATCCCAGTGCAGGGCCTGTCCCATTCCATGGAACACAGATCCCTGCAGGCTGTCCCAGTTCGATGGACCGGATCCAGTGGCCCAGGGCCTGTCCAGTTCATGGACACGGATCAGTGCCAGGGCCTGTGCCAGTGCATGGACACAGCTCCAGTGCAGGGCCCTGTCCCATTCCATGGAGCAACGGATTACAGGGCCAGGGCTGTCCCCATCCAGTGCATGGAACATTGGCTCCGTGCAGGGCCTGTCCGTTCATGTATCAGTGCCAGGGCTGATCCGCATCCATGGCACAACGGGTCCAGTGCCCAGGGCCTGTCCCAATTCAATGTATAACCGTGCAAGGCCTGTCCCAGTGCAGGGGCTGTCCCTCCGTGGGACACCAGGGATCAGCCGGATCCACAGCGATGGATCTTCCAGCCATGAGCCAGGAAGAGCTTCCTGCAAGGGAAATGCCCAGGTCTGATCCGCGGATGAGAATCTGGGGAAGAATCCTGCTGGACACTTGGGGACAGTCCAGTCCTCTGCCATCCGAGAATTCCAAATGTCTGCAGGTTGTTCCCGCCAGAGTTCCCCCCGAAAATGGAATGAGCAGAGGGGCTTTATTGGGACATGAGTTGGGAAGGGAGTGGATCGCCAATACCAACCAGTCCATCCAACTCATCCCGCTCAAATCAAAACCATCCTCCCATCCCTTGGAATGTTGGGCAGAGGCTCGGGAGCAGGCTGTGTGGTCCGTCTTCCACTGGGAAGAAGCGGCTAACAGGGCCTCTCCACCCTGGTGACATTCCCGTGGGGACAATTCCCAATTCCATCCCGGGATGCCAATCCAAGGAACATTCCGAAAGGAATCTGCTGGGACAGCGCCTGGGGGACAGTCCTGTCCTCTCCACCACTCCGAGAATTCGCAAATTTCCACAGCATCCCCCAGAGCCTCAGGAATGAGCCATTGGGCAAGAGGGACTTTACTGGGAATGGGTTGGGGAGGGGTGGCTCCAAGCCGCCAAACCCTCCGTCAGCATCCCAACTTCATCCCGATCCAAATTCAAACCACATTCATCCCAATCCTGGGAATGGGGCAGAAGCTCTGGGAGAGCTGGCTGTGGCGCCAGTCCCAATCCCAATCCCAATGCAGTCGCTAATTCCACCCAATCCTACGAATGGGGGCAGAACTGCGTTGCAGAGCCGGTTTGTGGGTCCGTTATCCCACCAGGAAGAGCGGCACTAGCCTCTCCACCCTGGTCGACGATTATTCCTGTGGGACAATCAATCCTGGGAAATTTCCAAAGGTAAATCCTGCTGGGACAGTCCTTGTCCTTTGCCCCGTGAGAATTCCTAAATTTCCACAGCATCCGCCCCAGAGATCACCATGGAATGCCGAGGGGCCATTTTATTGGGAACATGGGTTGGGAAGGGAGTGGATCCAAGCCCCAACCATCCAAATCCAGCCAACCATTCATTACCGATCCTATTCAATCCATCCCATCCAATCCCCTGGGAATGGGGCAGATGCTCCGGGAGAGCTGGCTGTGAGCCCTATCCCAATCCTGGAAGTACCGCCAGTCAGCCTAACTCCAATCCCCTGGAACTGGGAGCATGCTCCTGAGGACAGTGTCAGATCTCAATCCCACGAAGCTGCCACAAGCTCTATCCACCAGCATATGCCTTCAATACATGCATTAATCATCCGTTTACCGCGAGATGGGCAGAGGGCTTCAGGAGAGCACTCTGGGTCCGTTTCCGCAACCGGGAAAGCACGGACACGCTGACATTCCTGCAGGACAATCTCCAATCCAAATACCAGGACGAATCCAATCCCAAGGAACACCCGCTCATCCCTGGATGTTGCCGCCATCGTCCGTCCCTCCCAGCAGCCGATTCCTCTCCGGCTGTCGCTCCCGCTGTCCCCGGCATTCCCGGTATTCCCGGCGCTCCGCAGCGCGCGGTGCAGGCCGTTGTAGAGCGCGGCCCCGGCCAGGAGCAGGGCGAAGCCCGGGATCTGGAGGGCGTGGAAGCGCTCCCAGCGCAGCGCCAGGCTGAGCGCCCAGACCAGCAGCGTGCGCAGGCTGTCCAGCACCGTGCGCGTGGTCGCGCTCAGCTCCCGCGTCACGCTCAGCCCCGCGAAGTTGAAGAAGGAGATGCTCCCGACGTTCCCCAGGAGCGCCGCCAGGATCAGGGGGTCCCGGCGGATCTGGCACCAGGCGTCCGTGGGATCCTCCAGGACGCCGCGGGGGTTCCCCGAGAGCCGCCCCGCCGGGATGAAGGACAGCGGCACCAGCAGCAGCGCCAGGATGGAGAAGCCGAAAAGACCTGCGGGGAATTCCTGTTTTTGTCACGGGTCGGCCCAAGCGGCGTTTCCGTGGGATTCCCCTGGGAATGGGGCAGAGGCTCCGGGAGAGCTGGCTGTGGCCCCAATCCMAATCCCAATCCCAATCCAGCCCCAATCCCATCCCAATCCCCTGGGAGTGGGGCAGAGGCTCCRGGAGAGCTGGCTGTGGCCCCAGTCCCAATCCCAATCCCAATCCAGCCCCAATCCCCTGGGAGTGGGGCAGAAGGTCAGGGAGAGCTGTCTGTGGCCCCAGTCCCAATCCCAATCCCTACAAATGGGGCAGAGGCTCCGGGAGAGCTGGCTGTGGCCCCAATCCCAATCCCAATCCAAATCCCAATCCCAATCCAGTCCCAATCCCCTGGGAGTGGGGCAGAAGGTCAGGGAGAGCTGTCTGTGGCCCCAGTCCAAATCCTAATCCCTACGAATGGGGCAGAGGCTCCGGGAGAGCTGGCTGTGGCCCAAATCCCAATCCCAATCCAAATCCCAATTCCAATCCAGCCCAAATCCCATCCCAATCCCCTGGGAGAGGGGCAGAGGCTCTGGGAGAGCTGGCTGTAGCCCCAATCCCAATCCCAATCCAGTCCCAATCCCACCCCAATTCCCTGGGAATGGGGCAGAGGCTCCGGGAGCACCAGCTGTAGCCCCAATCCCAATCCCAATCCAGTCCCAATCCCCTGGGAATGGGGCAGAGGCTCTTGAAGAGCCGGCTGTGGCCCCAATCCCAATCCCAATCCAGTCCCAATCCCACCCCAATTCCCTGGGAATGGGGCAGAGGCTCCAGGAGCACCGGCTGTGTGTCCGTATCCCATCCGGAAGAGCCGGCACAGCCTCTCCACCCCTGGCTGACATTCCCTGCAGGGACAATTCCCAGTCCTGATCCCTGGGAACATTCCCGAGGGCAAACCCTGCTGGGACACCCTGGGGGACATTCCCTGTCCTCTGCCACCCCTGAGAACTCCCAGATTTCTGCAGGAGATCCCCATGGAATGGGCCATGGGATTTTTGTGGGATTCCAGCTGGCGGGGGTTCCCGGGATTTCTGGGATTTAAGGGAATCGCGGACCTTCGGTGCCCACGGCGCGCAGCGGGTGCACGTCGTGGCTGAAGATGAATTTCTCCTCCAGCACCATCTGGATGGACACGATGGCCTGGGCCAGCAGGATCAGGAGGTCACCTGGGAAAACAGGGAAAACCGGGATAGCAACAGGGAAAATCGGGAAAAGAGGGAAAGCAACAGGGAAAACAACAGGGATAACAACAGGGAAAAGAGGGAAAAGAACAGAGGAAAGAACAGAGAAAACAACAGGGAAAACAGGAAAAACAACAAGGAAAACAACAAGGGAAAAAACAGGGAAAAAAACCAGGGAAAACCGGGATAACAGGGAAAACAACAGGGATAACAACAGGGAAAAGAACAGGGAAAATTGGGATAAAACAGGGAAAACAAGGAAAACAACAGGGAAAAAACAGGGGAAAAACCAGGGAAAAGTGGGATAAGAGGAATAAGAACAGGGAAAAGAACAAGGGAAAGAGGAATAACAACAGGGAAAACAACGGGATAAGCAAAAGGGAAACATCGGGATAATAAAAAGAGGGAAACGAAACAACTAAGGGAAAACAACAGGGATAACAACAGGGCAAAGAGGGAAAACAACAGGCAAATGGAAGAGAGAAACAACAACGGGAAACTAAGGGAACAAAAAAAACAGGGAAAAACGGGAAAACCAATGGCAAAAGGGGAAAACAGGAAACAACAGGGAGTAACAACAGGGAAAACCAGCGAAAAGGAAGAGAGGAGGAAAATGGGGGAAAAGTGACCCCCCACTTTCCATGGATGGACCCTGCAATTCCAAGGAGTGACCCCCGCCCCCATTCCAAGAAAGTTTTTCCTCGTTCCAAGGAGTGATGTGTCCAGGGGCAGTGGAAAATGTTAATTAGGCTGATTGAAAAGTGGCAGATGAGTCGAGGAGCCGGCTGGAAGTACAATTAAGAACAGTGAAAGTACTGCATGTTTTAGTTAAGATTTTAAATAAATTAAGGAGTTAAGTTCGAAACGTCCGTAGCAGGAATTTACCTGCCCTGGTTACAGAGTAAAGAAATATCAGGAAAAAGTTAAAATTAGGAGTGGACAGGGCCATAGATGGAGGCATGGTAAAAAGGGCAGGAGCCATAAAAAACGCGCTTTTTAGAATAATCCATAGAGTTAGGAAAAAAGGCTTAGACGTGGGCCCGAGCAGGTTCAAAAGTCCAACTGGTCGGCGCGTGGGTGAAGAGTTCAGTGAGGAAGATGATTTTCTTCCTCCCATACGCCCATCCCTCATTTCAAAACCCCACTGACCCAATTAAGGGAGAACAGTTATGCAGCCATAATGAATATTCAGCTGATTATAATACAGGTAATGAATATGTATTAGGTGTCTCYAAAARCCGTGTGAATATGCAAAACATTTTTGGATAAACAGAGAGCAGGACTACCCAAGAATGGCTTTGGGAAATAATTCCAATATTCCGCTCGTGCCCATGATGTCATAAATATCCTTCTTTCCAGCTTTAATTAGCTGGCAAGTTGCTTGTCGTTCACAAGTGATCACAAGTGYTTCAGTGATCCCCCCATTCCAGGGAATGATCCCCCAGTTCCAAGGAGTGATCTCACCATTCCAAGGAGTGATCCCCCAATATTAAGGAGTGATCCCCTCCATTYCAAGGAGTGATCTCCCCATTCCAAGGAGAGATTCCCCCATTCCAAGGAATGACCTTGCCATCCCATGGCGTGATCCTGCCACTCCATAGAGTGACCTCCCCAATTCCAGAGGGATCCCCCCATTTCAAGGAGTGATCCCACCATTCCAAGTTTTCCTGCCATTCCAAGGAGTGATCCCGCCACTCCAAGCAGTTTTCCTGCCATTCCAAGGAGTGATGCCCCATAATTCCAAGGGCTTTTCCCACCATTCCAAGGAGTGATCCCCTCATTCCAACGAGTGACCTCCCCAATTCCATGGAGTGATTCCCTCATTTCAAGGAGTGATCCCACCATTCCAAGAAGTTTTCCCTCCAATTCCATGGAGTGATCCTGCCATTGCAAGGAGTGATCCCATCATTTCAAAGAGTGATCCCACCATTCCAAGTTTTCCTGCCATCCCAAGGAGTGAKCCCACCAGCCCATGGAGTGATCCTGACATTCCAAGGAGTGACRCCACAATCCCATAGAGTGACCCCACCATCCCAAGGCCATCCCACTGCCCCAGCATTCCCAGGATTCCYGCAATGCCATCCTGTGTCCCACTGTCCCGGCATTCCCGGGATTCCTGTGATGCCAGCCCATGTCCCACTGCCCTGGCCATTCCTGGGACACCTGCGATGCCACAGGATGCCCCGGCATTCCCAGGATACCCGTGATGCCAGCCTGTTTCCTACTSCCTCGGGATACCCCTGATGCCAGSCCATGTCCCACTGCCCCAGCATTCCCGGGATTCCCACAATGCCACGGGATGCCCTGGCATTCCCAGAATACCCGTGATGCCCTAGGATGCCCTGGCATTCCTGGGATATGCATGATACCAGCCCGTGTCCCACTGCCCTGGCATGCCCGGGATGCCCATGATGCCCCAGGATGCCCCGGATTCCCGCGATGCCCCAGCATTCCCGGGATACCGGTGATGACGTCRGCCAGCCCGTGCCCGGTGCCGCCGGGGTTCCCGCGCAGATCCGCCAATCCCACCAGCGCCAGCCCCAGGATGGTGAGCAGAATTCCCGCCCAGTGGCTCCACTCCAGCCTCCGGCCCAGGAACGCCACRGAGAGGAGCCCGGTGAAGATGATGAGGGAGCCCCGGAGCATCTGGAAGCTGGAGGCGCTGGTCATGTTCAAAGCTGCGGGAAAAAYGGCGGGAAAAGCGCTCAGGGCCCGAGGGAAACTTCCAGAAATTCCGYGGTTTACGGGAAAAGCGGGAATTGTGTGGCGGACTCACCCACGTACATGATGCTGGTGCCGGCCATGTCGCACAGGGCGGGGGGCAGGAACAGCAGGGGATTGAAGGGTCGGGATGGGGCCGGGGCTGGATCCCGATCCCGACTTCTCCGGGCGTGTCCCGATCCCGATCCGCGCCCGACTCGCCCGCATCCCGCCAGGAGCACAGGTAGAAACACCGGGCAGGACAGGAGAATTCCCCCAGAACATCCCGCGTCCTGGGGGACAACGGGGAATCAACAGTTCAATGGGACTGGAAATTTGGGGAATAATGGGGTTCACCTGTAGGGAATGGGCTGGAAATGGGAAATCAATGGGGTTCACCTGTAAGGAATGGGGCGTGGAAATGGGGGCAATAATGGGGCTTCACCGGTAGGAAGGCCCCGGCTACGGAGAATGGGGAATAATTGGGTTCACCTGTAGGACATGGTGGGCTGGGAGGTGGATGAGGCTTGAAGCTGAAAAAGGTATCAGGGTAGGAAAGGACTAAATTCACAACGACTTGTGGCATGGAACTGGAATAATGGGGTTCACCTGTAAGAATGGGACTGGAAACGGGAATGAGGGTTCACCTGTTAGGAATGGGGGATGGAAATGGATAATGGGGAGCTTCACCTTAGAATGTGGCTGGGAAAGCTGGAAAAGGGGGATCACCTGTAGGACTGGGCTGAAATGGGAAAAGGGGCTGAATCAGCGAATGGTGGAAATGGGAATGGGGGAGCTGGAAGCTGAATGGGGGTCACCTGTAAGGAATGGGGCTGGAAATGGGAATAATGATTCACCGTAGGAATTGGGCTGGAGAAATGGGAATAATGGCGTTCACCGGTAGGAAAGGGGGCTGGAAACTGGAATAATGGGGTTCACCTGTAGGATTTGGGACTGGAAACTGGAATGAGGGGGTTCACCTGTAGGAATGGGGTTGGAAGCTGGAAAAAGGGATCAGTGGCAAGAAAGGGGGCTGGAAATGGGAATAATGGGGTTCACCTGTAAGAATGGGGACTGGAAACGGGAATGAGGGGGTTCACCTCTAGGAATGGGGGTTAGAAATGGGAATAATGGGGTTCACCTGCAGGAATGGGGCTGGAAGCTGGAATGGGAGGAGCACCTGTAGGAATGGGAGCTGGAAGTGGGAATAATGGGGGTTCACCTTTAGGAATGGTGATTGGAAACGGGAATAATGGGGTTCACATTTTGGAATGGGGCTGGGAGGTGGGATGGGGGCTGGAAGCTGGAATGGGGGGATCAGCTGTAGGATTGGAGGCTGGAAACAGGAATAATGGGGTTCACCTTTAGGAATGGGGCTGGAAGCTGGAAACGAGGAATCACCTGCAGGAATAGGGCTGGAAATGGGAAAAGGGCCTGGAATCAGGAATGGGGTTGGAAACAGGAATGGGGCTGGAAACTGGAATGGGATTGGAATTGGGAATGGGGTTGGAATTGGGAATGGGGTTGGAGTCGAGAATGGGGCTGGAATCGGGAATGGGTCTGGAATTGGGAATCTCACCTGCAGGAAGGGGTGTTGGGATCAGGAATGGGGCTCAAATCAGGAATGGGGCTGGGATCGGGAATCTCACCTGCAGGAAGGGATTGGAATTGGGAATGGGACTGGGATCAGGAATGGGACTGGAATTGGGAATGGAGCTGGAATTGGGAATGGGGATGGAATTGGGAATGGGGCTGGGATCAGGAATGGGACTGGGATCAGGAATGGGACTGGGATTGGGAATGGAGCTGGAATTGGGAATGGGGATGGAACTGGGAATGGGGCCGGGATCGGGAATCTCACCTGCAGGAAGGGGTGCTGGAATTTGTGTTCCTCCGTCCCATCGCAGCCGGGAGCGCTGAARTTGTCGGCCCACCTGGGAGGGGTCAGGGCAGGGATCGGGATCGGGATCGGGATCATCCCGAAATCCCGGAACTCGGGGCCGCGCCCTGGGACAGCAGCGCCCCCAGGTGACACCGCCGGGGCCGGGATGTCCCCAGGGAAGGTGACACCGCCGGGGCTGTCCCGGCCTGAGCAGCCCTGGCTGGGATCCTGGGATTGAGTGACGGCCGGGAACGGGACACCGGGAACGGGATACCGGGAACGGGACACCTCTTGTCCCAAAATTCCGGATCCTGAGTGACGGCCGGGAATGGGACACCGGGAACAGGACACCCCATGTCCCAAAAATCCGGATCTGAGATCCTGGGATTGAGTGACAGCCGGGAACGGGACACCACGAACGGGACACCGGGAATGGGACACCCCATGTCCCAAAAATCCAGATCCTGAGGGACACCGGGAACATGACACTGGGAACGGGACACCGGGAACGGGACACTGGGAATGGGACACTGGGAATGGGACACCTCATGTCCCAAAAATCCGAATCTGGGATCCCGCGAT